>PVIH01028276.1:0-15460 GCA_004025045.1 Sigmodon hispidus | reverse complement strand
TTTCAAAAAGTACAATTTGTGTTCAGTAAAATTAATTCTCTTGATGTACATTTACCTGATTTTTAAAACATATAATCATAGATTCTTACAGATATATAGAGAGGTAGGAGAGTTGGCTCCACCATTAAGAACATTTATTTTTCTTGCAGAAGACTAGCTTTGAGGTCCAGCCCCATATGGTGACTCCCACACCATCTCTAACTCCATTCCAGGGATCTAACATACTTTTCAGTCCCCCCAACACCAGGCATGCACTTAGTAAACACATACATAAATATGCAGACCAAACACTCATAAACGTAAAACAATAGTTTAAAAAGGACATGGACACCCCACTTCAACGTCTCCATTCCCCATTGCAGACACTTTGTACCTCTGTCTCCAGCTGACATCTTACTCCTGATAGCTGGGAAAAATCCATAAGTGCACCCTTGGGAAAGAGCAGACTGCAGTTGGATTTATTGTTTTGATTTTAATTGGTAACTTTTGTGGGATGATGAAACTCCTCTAGTTCCTAATTTTCACACTGTTTTGGTGTGTTCACTGAGATATTTCAATTTTCCTCTTTTCTTAATCTGTCACTATGGTTATTACACCAGTGTATTTTCTGGTATCTGCCTGACTGTTTTCATAGAGAAATACAGCTGAATGTTGTTACTTCTCACTGTGACCCTCACACCTTTTGTTTCTTGCTTGTTCATAGTTCATTCTTTGTTCAGTAACTGGAAGACCTCTGGGCCCATTCTGTTTCTGGCATCTCTAGCCTTCTTTCCTCTATGGCCATCTTTATAGACTGAGGATTGTAGAATGGGATTTGTATACGTTTATTTTATTGTTCTTAAGAAGTTGGCATTCTTATTTTCCCATTTTGCAGGTGAAAAGCATCAAGGACAATCTCCCACAATTGTCTGCTCTGAGTCTCCAGTTAAGCTTTACTGCTGCTATGCTGTGATCACCATCCTCACAGCAGCTGTAATTGTACTTTCTGCTGCCTTGTCAGGTAAATACCAATCAGGTCCAGCTTTATGTCATCCGGGTTAGAATTAA
Organism: Sigmodon hispidus; assembly: GCA_004025045.1. Taxonomy (NCBI): domain Eukaryota; kingdom Metazoa; phylum Chordata; class Mammalia; order Rodentia; family Cricetidae; genus Sigmodon; species Sigmodon hispidus. The sequence continues at coordinate 14,413 of PVIH01028276.1, read as the reverse complement.
AGGTGTGTGCTACTCTATTTGGTAGTCCCTGTTGAATTCACAGAATCACAGAAAGATCTCTGTCTCTGGAGTGATGAGATTAAAGGCTTAGGTCACCATTCCCTGCTTTCCCTGTGATGGGATTAAGGTGTGTGTCTTTAAAGCCCACCTGTTTGTCCTTGTACTCAGATATCCAGAAATCCTCGATCTATGTGAGTTTCCACTGCTTTGTTATCCCTGGGTCTGCTGGAGCTACCTCTGCCTAGTTGTTGACTGTGGCTGATATCATCTTATTCCAGGTTTTCATAAATATGTACCACATCACCACAGTCTCTATGTCTGAATAACATTCTGTTTTATACATGTACCACATGTTCATTATTCGTTAACCACTTGAAGGTCATGTAGGTCAGGTCCATTTTGTTAATATTGTAAATGGGGCAACAATAAATGTAGATAAAAAGTTTTTCTATGTTATGATGTCCTGTTGTCTCAATATTTGCTCAGGAGAGTGTCATAGCTGATTCACAAAAGGTCTATTTGTAATTTTTTAAAGGAGCCTCCATTCTGGATGAATAAGTATATACTTCCCGAGCAGTGAGCCAGTGTTCCTATTTCTGCACAGAGTTCTGACATCTGTTGTGGGATATCTTGATGATATCTGTTCTGACAGCCTGTAACAAAATCCCATAAGTTTTCATATGTAATTCTTTTATATGTGACATGATAACAGGAACCTTCTATCAGAATTTTGGTCTCTGAAGCCTATTTTGACCACATTGTTTTTCCTGTTGTTGTTTATTCATTGTTAAATCCAGGGAAGTGAGGAGTTTTCTTCCTTTTGTTATTATAAAAGCAGGAAAGAAAGAACTGGCCACCTTGTTAAACACTTATGCTTCTTGCCCAAGAGGCTGGATTGGATTTGGGAGTAAATGTTTTTACTTTTCTGAAAACACAAGTAACTGGACATCCAGCCAGACCTTCTGCAAGAAAGAAGGGGCCCAGCTTGCTCACTTTGACAGCATGGAGGAGCTGGTAAGAAATGAGGAGGACTTGGATTTTTGTTTGTTGTGTAGAATATTTACTGTCTTGAAATGGGAACACAAAGCAGAAGCATTAGGAAGGACTCCATCCAGCATACAGGGGACATGGGTACATGTTAGTGGTTTCCCTTTGTGATGGTAACACATCTGACTGAAGTCCTCAGACACTCTATAGACTTTCTCTCCTATAATGCTAATAGTCAATTGCAAGGTCAGACATACACTTGCCTAAAAAATGTTGTGGTCCTGTAAGTCTTTGTCTAGCTGGCAGGTACAGCATGCTTAAGGTGACATCTGTTAGTAACTGCAGGTACAAGTACAGGCACGACAAGGGACTTTCTCAGCCTTAGAAGGATGGGAAGTTGTCAATGTACTGTGGATATGGCAGTAAAATGTACCCAATGAGAACTGAGGGTTAGTAGGATCCAAAGTCAACTACCCTTAGTTCAAATCTGCTACCCTCCTGAGAGGAGGCTATTGGTTAGAGACACTCGATGGTCATCTGAACCTGAAAGACAGATGTATTTGCTTTCTATCCTTTATGACAGAATTTCCTGAAGAGATACAAAGGACCTTCTGACCACTGGATTGGCCTGCACAGAGATTCTCCAGAGCTCCCTTGGATGTGGACAAACAACACTAAATATAACAGTTTGTATGCATTCAGACCTCTTTTCCTTCTAATGTGTTGTGATATTGTGTGTTGTGGTGTGTGTGAATTTTGCCTATGAGCGATGAAAGACAGTGTCATCTGAATCCAACTGTATTAGAAAGGAGGAAAACTCACCTCTAGGGCTGGGTAGGTTTGGTGTTACATGTACAGCCAATCCTTAGTAAATTCCACATCAAGACCAATTTAATCTGTTGGATAAACTCGTGTTTGCACTCCGACTCCTCATCGTGATTATGGGATGTAGAATAAAAGTTGTCTGCTACCACCATTGAAAATACTTTCTTGCTGATAACTGCCCTTGTGGGACAGAGATAAAACTACTTCTGGGCCCTAAGGGCTCTGAAACCCCAGGAAGCCACTGTAGAATGCTGGGGTTAAGACCTGTCATAGAATCAGAAATGCCAGGGTCACTGGGAGCGTCTCCAAATTTTTTTCCCGTTTTATTTATTTTATATACAATGTTGTGTCTGCATGTATGTATCCCTGCCCATCAGAAGAGGGCACCAGATCTCATTTTAGATGGTTGTGAGCCACCAAGTGATTGTGAGTAACTGAACTCAGGACCTCTGGAAAGGCAGTCAGTGCTCTTTACCTTTGAGACATCTCTTCACTTGAGCACCTGGGTCCCTCCTGTAAAGTCTTGTCATCACAGAACATCCAGACAGCTCTTGGATGTGAACATAGTCATTTTGAGACTCCCATTTAAGTGGATCAGTAAAACAGCCCTAGTTTGTCTCTCATTAAAGACCTTTCAGCAACTTACTAAGTGGTGCATTTTCTCCCACTTGTATACATATGAAATATTCTTCAAGATAGAAATGAGAACCACCCTTGTGATGTTATGCATGGCTTAAGTTCATTTGAAAATGTCAGGAAGCACCAATGAAATGATTGTACACACAGTAGAGGGCTCAACATGGGTCAACGACAAAGGTGTGATCATCAGAACAAAGTGTGAGAATGTAAAAGTCACTATATGTAAAATTTATGCGGGCGATGCCTCTTGGACTCTTTCTTTATGTGATTCTTGTTATAAATAAGCAGTGGATGCAAGAATGAAAGCAATGGCAGACTCTACAGAGACTTTGTTTGTTTTTTGTTTTAGGGTTGACCTTCGAGGAAATGAAAATTATGCCTACCTGAGTGGCAGAGGGATCAGCAGTGGGAGGAGTTACCAAAATAGGAAGTGGATTTGTAGCAAGTCCTACAGCTACACTTTAGAGTGCCCAGCTCACAGAGGGAACGTGTCCCAGCAACAAGGAGACCTGAACAAGTTATTTCCAGTGACATCTTCATTATTTTAACTCATAAAATTATCAAAATCAGTTTATGTGCAAAGACATTAATGGTGAAAACAATCACAGGGTGCTGTAATTATGGGTGCTTGGGATAATCGGGATTCTGAATGAAATAAGTGTTTTGGGTGACTTTGTATTCATATCTTAAACCTGGATCACAATCATGTCAGAATGAGTGATTTCCACTTTTATGACCAGATATAAATTGTTTTTTGTTAGTTCTTCTTTAAATGACTGGACCATAACAAAAACATAAAGGGAGAACAGGGTGAACCAACATGGCTTCAGCACTCATGGCTCCTGCAGAGAGCTAGAGGGTGATGCACCCTCCTACAACCTGTTGCCATAGCTCTGGGTATCCTGCACTGGGCCTCATCCTGGTTTGCAGCCACCAAGGAGGAGCCCTAGACACCAACACAATAGCTATTGCTACCTTAGCCAAAGCCAAAGTGCTGTCTGTCTGTTAAAAATTCAGGAAGTAATGTGAAATAGCATGGCTAATCTTTGGTAAATGTGCCCAGGCATGTCTGTAATATCTGTTCTCAGAGCCTTTTAAACTCATTTGAAGAGTGATTCAAGATAGTGGTTCATAGGGTGGGTTTTCAGTCTCCAGGTGGAGCCACCATTGCTGTGGAACTGTCCCCAGGGCCACAGGCACAGTGGTAGACCCAGCAGGACCATGTTCACAGAGGACAGGTATATGTGCAGAGTCCAGATTCCCTGACCAGCTGAAAGATTAGGGTTAGGGTTAGGGTTAGGAACTTTTAAATCTGAATGTCTTTACAAATAAGTTTCTATCTTAATGAAAAAGGCCCATATACACTGTGATATTTGCCTTAAATTTTAAATCCCATTTAACTCAAGGTGGATTTCTGGTTTCCTCTTTCTTTATTCTGGGCCACTCTGATATACATCTTATGAAAAATCAATAAAATGTTAGATGACGGAGTGAGTAACCATGGCAACATCCTGCCTCCTAGTGTTTCTTGTAGCTCTTTTTCAAGGGTATGAATTAGATTACTTTCTGTATCTCTGGGTAACTGAGAAAAGTTTTCCCTCAGCTATCTGGGTGTAAAGGTATTTCTTTCCAGAGCTGGTTAATCAATTAAGTGTCATTTCTGTCCTCCACATCAATTTTTGAGTGAAACATAAATGATTAGTTAACAGAGTCTTGAGTTCTGTACCATGAGCTGAGGTTAGAAGTTTGTGCAGAATGTTAACTGCTAAGGAATTTAGTAGGGAGTGGTCCTTGGGCTCTGGAGGAGACTAGCAAAGTATTTTAGGTTACTTTTTGCTCAGTAAGAGTGGTTTAGACATTTACATCCCTGTCCTTGTGCAGTATCTGTGAAGTTTTGACTTTTGATTTGTATACAGAGACAGTCTTGTTTGAACTGGTTTTTGAGGCTATACAGGACCCAGTTGTGTGTAGCTTGTCTCAGACTGGGCAAAATGTTTTGTTTTCTTATGCCAATCTGAGGAAAGAATCAAAACAGAAATCTAAGTGTCTTTATGAATCAAGAGACCAAGTTAATGATGCATATCCTACTAGATTTCTATATATCAACATTACATAGCATCATTAAAGAGAGGTCATCTTCTTGATCAGCTTTTGCACATGTCAATTTATAGACATAGGCAACAGTATTCAGAGTCTGTGGTATGTAAGCCTTGCTGGATGAGATTCCACTATCAGAGAGTTATTTATCTGGTGGTTAACATCTGAATTATCAATTTCCATTTGTTGTATTTATGTCATGTCTCCTGACATCACCTTTTTTCATCTTTTAAGGAAAGAAGCATGTTGATCTCTCTTACACCATTGAGTAATGTGGATAATTAAAAGTTTGAGGATAACTTCAATAACAAGTAAAATTTTAATTATTTTTACGCTAATAAGAATAATTATAGCAATATTTTACTAATGTTTGTTTCAATAATCTATATTTGTAATGTTTAATTAATAATATATACTACTAATAATCTCTAATTATAATAAGTGTTAATTTATATTTGTAATCAATTCTAAATTAATAATTTATATCACGGGAGGCTGAGACTAGTATAAATACCCTATACATATAGTTGTTACTCTTCACATATTTATTTGTGATATCTTACTCTCAAAGTGAAGTATATAACCTCACAAAACTAATTCTTTATGTGACTCACCAACATCTCTATATCAGTTTTAGCTTACATCTTGTTAAAAGTCAATGCCATTCTCATCTATCATCTGCTCATTCCATCATACTTCAATAAACATGTCAAATGAAGGAAAATTTATGTATTTTATTAGAGTAACAAGATATCATTATACATTAAGAAAATCAAAACATTATGCAAATATATTCAGAAACTTTGTTTTGTTAAGTACAGTTTTCTCCATTTTTAGACTCAGCTTCCTTAAGTTTTTAAAGAAGCAGAGGAAATGCAGATAGGACTATAGAAAATAAAAGATCACATCAAAAATGATCAGGAAGTAGCTTTCCTCTCTTACTTTTCTGAAGTCTGAAACAATCCTCAGCATCTTCATTGTTAAAAACTAATGAGTCAAGTAACATAATTCATAGCGAATAGTTTTGTAATTTCGGAACAAAAGGTCGTTTTCCAATATTGTTATGTAAAGAGCATTGAGGAAGGGCAGCTGGGTGTATTGTGTTCTGGGAGCAGTGATGTTCCGGTGTGAAGGTGGAGGGGGACAGGGCAGAGGAATGTTTAGTGTGTTGGTGTAAGTGAGGGCGGAGCTGCAGAGCTGAGTCAAGTCTGTCCAGGGAGCTGGCAGGCCTTGCAGGGGTGTGTTCTGTGTAAGTCCCGCCAGGGGGCGCGCAGGCCTTTGGTCAAAGTCTCAGACCAATTAAAGCTGCCTAGGAAGCCTATGTCATCCTTCGTTCGCTACAATAGAAGTTATTTGAAGGGCAACATTTGCCGGTGCTGGTGGCGCAGGCCGGTAGGATGTGCTGAAGAGGCAGAGGCAGGTGGATCTGAGTTCGAGGACAGCCTGATCTACACATTTTTGATCTTTGTTCTTCCCAAACACAAAACCACACATCCCATCCGGGACTCCAGGATGACTTGTATTACCAGACTCTACACTTTGCTTGCCGGGGACCAAGCTGCATACTTTGCTTTTTAACACATACTTAAGGTAGGATCGCCTCTCTCAGCTATACCGTCAATTTTCTTCTCCTGAGTACCTACATATATTGGGAGGACCCTTCCCTCCCCAGCCCCCCAAAATACTCCTGGCCAATAATGAGAAGCATATTTATTCATAAGAAAGTCTCTTGATTTCCTTCAGGACACGGTGTGCATTACTCAGAGTAACATTTCAAAAGTGGAAGAACTCAAAATTTGAAGCCGGATATTCCTTCTTTGATCCACTGGGAAAAAAAATGACTGACCTTATCCACTAGGGATCCCAGAAAATATTGCAGAGATGGGTGAAGCCACCCCTCCTTTTAGTCACCATGGATACATCCACAGGGAGCAAGAGTAAGTGACTGAAAACACATGGAGAGCCAAGCAGAAGGGGAGAGAGATAAAATTCTTAACCCACACCTTACACCCCAGTCCATCAGCCTCACAAATGACCTTGGGGCAGGATCTCAGGAAAGAAAGGCTTTGCAAGTTTATCTTGTCCGCACTTTGTCCTCAAGGAGGAGGAGAAGGAGACCCCTTTCCTTCTTCCAGACGGGCAGAACAGTAAAACACGAAGAAGGCAGCCTAGAGAGAAAACCACAGAAAATAAATCTTCGAACGGGGATCGCTGGGCCGAGTGAGTTTGTTTGAAGAAGTTCTCCTTCTGGGGTGGCCCAATGAACCTCATGAGGATATTTATTTTAATCTAGGAGCCTTGGCATCCCCTAGAGTCATGACTATGAATTGTTTCTCCTGTGAGGTGTGACATTTCTCAGTTTAAACTCTAAAAAAATAAGGGCTAGAAATTGCAGTTAAAGAAAAATCTGAAAGAGCTTGCCTGTGACTTCAGATTCCCATAACCCACATAAACAGAAGTGAGCATGGTTTCACATGTATGGAATTCCAAACATAGGGAAATGAATAAAGGCGATCTGGTGCTTGCTTGCCAGATAGTATAGCCAGTCCAGGTTACATGAGAGACCCTTTGTAATAACAAACAAACAAATAAATAAATAAATAAATAAATAAATAAGCATGTGGACAACTGGGTGACTGTGACACACATCTTCAGTCCTAGCACTCTACAGATAGAGGCAGGCAGATTCTGAGTTCAAGGCCAGCCTGGTCTACAAAGGGAGTTCAGGGACAGTCAGGAGTACACAGAGAAACCCTGTCTGACGAAAAAACAGTGGACATTGGGCCCAGTGGTGCACACCTTTAACTGTACCATTTGGGAGGCAAAGGCGGATGGATCTGGGAGTCTGAGACCATCCTGGTCAACAGAAAGTTCCAGACCAGCTAGGGTAATACATTGAGACTCCGTCTCCAAAGAATAAATTAAAAAGGTAGAGAAGCTCCTGAGCAGATACACAACATTGACCACCCCCCCACCCCACCACCCCAGGTTCACACACACACCTCTGCTAGATTAGGTCAAGCCCACTAGGGATTTTTCCCACTGATGCTTCACTTTAGGGTACTAGAGATAGCTCAGCATTGACGGCATGAGCTGTGTAACCATGAGGGCCAACGTGCAGGCCCCAGGACACAAGTCATCAGAGTGTTAAACACACAGCCTAACTCCAGCTCTGTGGATTTGACTTTGTCTTCTGGCTTTGGACACACATAAGTATGCACAGCTCACACATGTAAACATACACAGACATTAAAAACCTAACTTGGGGCTGGTGAGATGTATCACTTGGGAATGTAAAGAAGCTTTTGTGAGTTCCTAGTTTCTTTGAGGGGGGATGTGGGTGTTGTTTTTGAAAGAAAAATAATTAAAAAATGGGGTCAGAGGAACACATGAGGACAATTTCATGGACAGTTGAGAAAGAGAAAATAAAACAGAGGGGCAGCTCGGAGGGAGGGCACTTTCCAGGACAGGGGACATAAGTGCACATTCAGACATGAGGGAAGCAGTCTGGCATTGGAAGTCTGCATGGCTCAGGAGGGCTTTGCAGACAGGCTTAGCAATGGGGATGTGTAAGAAAGTGCATTAGAGGAGGGGATGCTGGTTGTGTTCCTGCTTTCTGTCCTCCTGTGCGATGTGTGAACACTATGAGAACTGGATTCTGTCCCCCCTCCTGGTCCTCGGGCTGCACTGAGATTGTGAACATTCCCTAACAACGTGCTCCATCCAGGGGCAGGGCCTGTGGATGGGAAGAAAATCTGAAGTCACCCCTGGCAAGGACGCCTTACACTGGGCTGAGATGTCCTCTGGAATAGTGGAGTCCTGGAAGGAGGCGTCTCCAGCTGAAGAGAGGAGAATGCTCCGCTGATGGGGGGAACTGGGCAAGGACCAGGAGTGTGCACGCGTTAGTGTTCCTGTGGAGTCCTCATCCCACGGGGAGGCAGCCTCTCGGGATTCCTGAGTTGTGAATGAGTGTCAGGTGTGGAAGAGCTAGTGTGGCAGCAGGTTTTGGAGGTTTGAGTTGTAGTTGTGATTGACCATTGAGGAAGGGCAGCTGGGTGTATTGTGTTCTGGGAGCAGTGATGTTCCGGTGTGAAGGTGGAGGGGACAGGGCAGAGGAATGTTTAGTGTGTGGGTGCAAGTGAGGGCGGAGCTGCAGAGCTGAGTCAAGTCTGTCCCGGGAGCCGGCAGGGCTTGCAGGGGTGTGTTCTGTGTAAGTCCCGCCAGGGGGCGCGCAGGCCTTTGGTTAAAGTGTCAGACCAATTAAAGTCGCCTCGGGAGACTACGTCATCCTGCGTTTGCTACAATTACAGTTATTGCAACGCCTGCATTTGCCGGTCCTGGTGGCGCAGGCCGGTAGGATATGCTGAAGAGGCAGAGGCAGGTGGATCTGAGTTCGAGGACAGCCTGGTCTACACATTTTTGATCTTTGTTCTTCCCAAACACAAAACCACACATCCCCATCCTAAGACTCCAGGATGACTTGTATTACCAGACTCTACACTTACTTTGTTTGCTGGGGACCAAGCTGGATACTTTGCTTTTTAACACATACTTAAGGTAGGATCGCCTCTCTCAGCTATACCGTCAATTTTTTTCTCCTATGTACCTACATATATATGGAGGACCCCTCCTACCTCAACCCCCCAAAATACTCCTGGCCAAACATGAGGCAAATGTTGGTTCACAAGGAAGCCTCTTGATTTCCTTTAGGACACGATGTAATATTATTCAAAGTAACATTTCAAAGACAGAAAACTCAAAATTTAAAGTACGATGTTATTTCTTTGATCCAGTAGAAATGAACTGACCTTATCCAGTAGGGACCCAGAAAATATTACAGACAGATGCAGCCAGAAACCTTGTGGATGTGTGAGGTTTGTGCTGCTACTGGAAATGAAGTTGATGTTAACAATCTGTGCTGGGACCATGTTGAGGTCTGTAATTGATGCTCTTACAGACAAGGGAGCATCTGTTGAATCTGTATTGATGATTCCAGACTCACTGAGAATGAGAGACATTGAAGGCTTTGCAGCCTGAACGACCAACACTTAGTTCTGCACCCAGGGTTGCATCAAGAACACTTTTCAGAGTAGTGGGACTATTGGAACTTTTAAATCTGAATGTTTTTGGAAGTAAGTTTCTATCTGAGGGGAAAAGGCTCATATACGCTGTGATATTTGCCTTAATTTTGTAAGTTCCCATTTTTCTCAAGGTCAATTCTGTTATCCTCTTTCTTTGTTCTGGGCCCTTCTTATATACATCTATTGAAAATCAATAAAATGTTAGATGATGGAGTGAGTAACCATGGCAACATCCTGGCTCCTAGGTTTTAGTGTTTCTCTTTTTCAAGGGTATGAATTAGATTATTTTCTGTATCTCTGGCTAATTGAGAAAAGTTTTCCCTCAGCTATCTGGGTGTAAAGGTATTTCTTTCCAGAGCTGGTTAATCAATTATGTGTCATTTCTGTCCTCCACATCAATTTTTGAGTGAACCATAAACGATTAGTTTACTGAGTCTTGAGTTCTGTACCATGAGCTGACGTTAGAAGTTTGTGCAGAATGTTAACTGCTAAGGAATTTAGTAGGGAGTGGTCCCTGGGCTCTGGGGGAGACTAGCAAAGTATTTTAGGTTGCTTTTTGCTCAATAACAGTGGTTTAGATCTTTTCATCCCTTTCTTGGGGGCAATACCTGTGAATTTTTGATGTATGATTTGTATACAGAGACACTCAGTCTCGTCTGAGCATGTTCTTGAGGCTGTAACGGAGCCAGTTGTGTGTAGCTTGTCTCAGACTGGGGAAAATATTTTGTTTTCTTATGCCAGTCTGAGGAAAGAATCAAAACAGACTTCTAAGTGTATAAAGTCTTTGTGAAACAAGAGACCAAGTTAATGATGCATATCCTACTAGATTTCTATATATCTAATTACATAGCATTATTAATGAGAAGTCCTCTTCCTTTTCTACCATCTACAGATATATGTGCCTATAATATTGAGATGTAGTCATGAGATTACATGTACACATTACATGGAAATGCATTATAATGGGGAGATTTCACACCTGCTTTTGCACATCTCAATTTATAGAGTTAGGCAAGAGTGTTCAGAGTCTGTGGTATGTAATCCTTGCCTAATGGGATTCCTCTATCAGAGAGTTATTTATCTGGTGGTTAACATCTGAATTATCAGTTTCCATTTGTTGTATTTCTGTCATGGCTCCTGACATCTCCTTTTTCATCTTTTAAGAAAAGAAGCATGTTGATCTCTCTTACAGCATTGAGTAATGTGGATAATTAAAAGTTTGAATATAACTTGAATGATAAGTAAAAAGTTATTTATTTTGCCAGTAATAAGAATAATCTATCGTGTTCCGGTTTGGGACCAGGTGCTGTCTGTGGAACTTGTCACCACACACTCTGTAGCAGAAAGAGATAATCTCTGACTGCCAGGATCCCCCCAGCTGCTTCTGAGGGAATTTGCATGGCCACCTGCCTCCAATTGATCAAACAGAGAAGGATTGAAGACTTGAAATCTAGTCCCCTGCCCAGAGCAGAGGTAGAGATTGAGCAGACCTTTTTATTCAGAGGTGACAGGAGACACACAAGCCCGCATGCCACAACTGACTAGGAGACACCTAATAGTGAACCACTGAAGTCATGGGCAGATGCCAGTGCAAAAATATATATAATAATGTAAAGAACAACAAGGTAACTCCAGAAGAAATAGGCGGTCCTACAACTACAAGACCTGAACTACGAAATGAAGAGGAAACAGAAGGAAGCAACACCAAAAGTTCATTTATGATAATTATCAAAGCTCTCAAAGAAGATATGAAAAATAGCCTTAGAGAAATAGAAGAAAATACAAATAAAAAATTGGAAGAGATGAACAAATCCATGAATGAAAACCAAGAAAAAGTAAACCAAAAAAATGAAAGAAACATGCCAGGAACTAGAAACTGAAATAGAAGCAATAAAAAAGGCACAAAATGAGGCAAAGATGGAAATAGAAAATCTGAAGAAAAAAGCTGGAACTACAGATACAAGCATAACCAGCAGAATTCAAGAGATGGAAGATAGAATCTCCGAACTGGAAGACTCAGTAACTCAAATAGATATATCGGTCAAAGAAAATACTAAAACCAAAAAGCCATAACTAAAAATGTTCAGGAAATCAGGGACACCATGAAAAGACCTAACTTGAGAATAATAGGAATAGAAGAAGGAGAAGAATACCAGCTCAAAGGCACAGATAATATTTTCAATAAAATCATAGAAGAAAACTTCCCTAACCTGAAGAAGGAAATGCCTATAAATATACAAGAAGCTTACAGAACACCAAATAGATATAACCCCCCAAAACAGCCAGCGTGCCCCATTATAATCAAGCCACAAAACCTACAGAACAAAGAAAAAATTTTAAGAGCTGCTATAGAAAAGGGCCAACTTACATGTAAAGGCAGACCCATCAGAATAACACCTGACTATTCAATGGAAACGTTGAAAGTTAGAAGGGCTTGGTCACAAGTTATATAGACACTAAAAGAGCATGGCTGCCAAACTAGAATACTATACCCTGCATAATTATCAACCACCACAGACAGAGTAAACTAGATATTTCATGACAAAGTCAGACTGAAACAATATCTATCTACCAATCCAGAGCTACAGAGAGTATTAGAGGGAAAACTCCAACCTAAGGACCCCAGATGCACCCATGAAACCACAAACAACCAATAATTCCACAGAAGAATACTCCAGAGAAAGGAAATACAAACAAGTTACCACCAAAAAATGGCAGGTAATATCAATCAGTGGTCACTAATATCCCTTAATATCAATGGACTCAACTCTCCTATAAAATGTCACACACTAACAAGATGGATACAACAACAGCCATCCTTCTGTTGCCTACAAGAAACACACCTAAACCACAAAGACAGACACAGGCTTAGAATAAAGGGTTGGGAAAGGATTTTCCAGTCAAATGGTCCTAAGAAACAATATCCATTCTATCTCCAATAGAACAATATCCAATGCCATTCTAATATCTAACAAAGTAGACTTTAAGCTAAAAGTTATTAAAAGGGACCAACATGGTCATTACTTATTCATCACAGGAAAAATTGGTCAAGAGGAGATTTCAATCCTGAATATTTATGCCCCTAATATAAGGACATCTACCTATGTAAAAGATACACTGCTAAAGCTCAAATGTCACATCAATTCTTACACCCTAATAGTGGGAGACTTCAATATCCTACATTCAACCCTGAATAGGTCAACCAGACAGAGACTCAACCGAGAAATAAGGAGTCTAAATGAGGTTATGATGCAAATGGATTTAATAGATATCTACAGAGGCTTCCACCCAAATGCAAAGGAATATACATGTTTCTCAGCTCCTCATGGAAATTTTTTCAAAATTGACCACATAATTGGTCATAAAGCAAATATCAACAGATACAAAAAAATGAAAATAATCCCTTGTAACATATCGGACCACCAGGGTCTAAAGTTAGAGTTGAACAACATCAAAAATCAAAGAAAGCCTACCAACTCATGGAAACTAAACATCACTCAGCTGAACCATCTCTCGGTCAAGGAAGAAATTAAGAAAGAAATCAGTCTTCCTAGAATTTAATGAAAATGAATCCACAACATATTCAAACTTGTGGGACACAAGGAAAGCAGTCTTAAGAGGAAAATTCATAGTGCTAGATGCCTACATGAAAAACCTAGAGAAATCTCACACTAGAGACCTAACAGCTCAACTGAAAGCCTAAGAACAATTAGAAGCAAACTCACCTAGAAGGAGTAGATGGCAGGAAATAATCAAACTTAGAGTTGAAATCAATACAATTGAAACAAAATGAACAATACAAAGAATCAATGAATCTAAGAGTTGGTTCTTTGAGAAAGTCAACAAGATAGATAAGCCCTTAGCCAAACTAATCAAAAAACAGAGAGAGAGTGTTTAAATCAACAAAATCAGAAATGAAAAGGGGGACATAACAACAGATCCCCAGGAAATCCAGAGAATTATCAGATCATACTTTGAAAATCAGTATTTCACAAAAATGGAAAACCTCGAAGTAAAGGACAGCTTTCTGGACAGGTACCATCTACCAAAATTAAATGAAGATCAGATTAATTACCTAAACAGGCCTATAACCCTTAAGGAAATTGAAGCTGTCATTAAAAGCCTCCCCAAAATAAAAGCCCTGGTCCACATGGTTTCAGTGCTGAGTTCTACCAGACATTTAAAGAAGAACTACTACCATTACTCCTCAAACAATTTCACACAGTAGAAACTGAAGGAATGTTGTCAAATTCCTTTTATGAGGCAACAATTGCCCTAATGCCCAAGCCACTCAAAGACACAACAATGAAGGAGAATTACAGAGCAATTTCCCTCATGAATATTGATGCAAAAATTCTCAACAAAATTTTGGCAAACTGTATACAACAATGTATAAAAAATATCATCCACCATGACCAAGTAGGCTTCATCCCAGAAATGCAGGGCTGGTTTAACATATGAAAAACTATAAATGTTATCCATCATATAAACAAACTAAAGGAACAAAACCACATGATCATATCCTTAGATGCGGAAAAAGCCTTTGACAAAATCCAACACTCCTTTATGATTAAAGCCCTGGAGTGATCAGGAATACAGGGAGAATACCTAAATATAATAAAGGCGATTTACAAGAAGCCAACAGCCAGTATCAAACTTAATGGAGAAAAACTCAAAGAAATCCCACTAAAGTCAGGAACTAGACAAGGATGTCCTCTCTCCCCTTATCTATTCAATATAGTTCTCGAAGTTTTAGCTAAAGCAATAAGGGAACGAAAAGAGAT
>PVIH01028275.1:0-15466 GCA_004025045.1 Sigmodon hispidus | reverse complement strand
GGTGGCTCTGAAAAGAGCCTTTGGTGGGATGGAACCGGGATCAAGAGCTCAGGCCCGCTCTCCGCGGATGCGGCGGGCCAGCTGGATGTCCTTGGGCATGATGGTGACGCGCTTGGCGTGGATGGCGCACAGGTTCGTGTCCTCGAACAGCCCCACCAGGTAGGCCTCGCTCGCCTCCTGCAGCGCCATGACGGCCGAGCTCTGGAAGCGCAGGTCGGTCTTGAAGTCCTGCGCGATCTCGCGCACCAGGCGCTGGAACGGCAGCTTGCGGATCAGCAGCTCGGTGGACTTCTGGTAGCGCCGGATCTCGCGCAGCGCCACGGTGCCGGGCCGGTAGCGGTGAGGCTTCTTCACGCCGCCCGTGGCCGGCGCGCTCTTGCGGGCAGCCTTGGTGGCCAGCTGCTTGCGCGGGGCCTTGCCGCCGGTGGACTTGCGCGCCGTCTGCTTCGTGCGGGCCATGTTTTTGCGACTTTGGCTTGCTGGCGCCTAGTGGCCATATTTATAGACTTATCTTTGCCTTGATTGGGCCAGAAAAACAGAGGTTTCTGAATTTGGAGTCTGATTGGGTAGAATTTGATCCTATTTGCCGAGTCACAAGATGGTTACACGGCCCCTTCTAATCCCTTTTCCTCTTCCTGTATTTACCGACCACGGACGCCTTGAAAAGATGCTTCTTTTCAGTTAGTGTAACTTTTCTAAAAGCAGTGTACAGTGTTTCTCACACTGTGTGCTTTGGAAACAGGGTTCTTCCGAAACAAGCTTGTCCCTTTCCTATACTGCGGTTCAATTTGTTGCAAGTCACCAGTTACTGTAACTCTTCTCCGTTAGCATTTATTTAGCACCGGGCTCTGTGTCCTGCGGTTTGGAAGCTTTTATAACCATAGCTGGGGAATGACAAAGCAATATATAATGAAAGGGACCAAAATTAAACTTACATTTTATCTGTTTCTGAACTCGATCAAAGCTGGCTTACAGCCACCCCACCCCGCGCCTTCCCTCCCTCTAGTGCGCAGTTCTGTCCACCTCAACCCTAAAGACCAATTAGTGTTGCTGATGAAATACTTCTATGTCAAAGGATAAGAAGCATTAATAACCTCCTTTCCAGTAAACAAGTTACTAAATAATCAAACCCTAACCATCCAGGTGACACATTAAATAACTTTCAAAGCAAATGAGTCATTTCTTGACTGGGGTGCTAAAAATATTTTCTTCCACAAAGATTAAATGTTTTATCAAATGTCTAATATTTTCTATATTCTTTCCAAGAACAATGAAGTTGGGTTTTTTTTAACCTTTCAGCTATTTGAGATGTTTTAGAAAGTGCATGCTATAATAGTTATATCTAGTTGTGCTAATTAATATAAAACTTTTAATAGCATTTTTCTTGAAAAGGCATTACATACAACCCTCCTAAAAACTCAAATCTAAAACCAAAAAGGCCCAGGATAATTAAAACCTGCATTGATGTATGTATTATTTTCTTGCTGAAATCCAAGTGAAATGAATTGACTTTAAGGAGATTCCAAAATACTAAACACATGTAGAAGTTTGGTAGTTTAAATAATTTCTTTAAGAATCCCCCAGGAGCAGAAGCAACCTCCAAAATGGGGCACAAAGGTATCACTGATGTGAACCATTGCCCCTCCCTGTGACCATTTTCTAACAATGTTTGGCAATGCTGTTTAAAAGTAGTTTCTGGGGTCAGTGGGTCAAGCTTTGAAGCACAGACATATTTTCCTCCCAAGCAACCAAACCATCTAGGACACCTCAGACTTCTCTGACGAGCTTTCCCATCAGCAGGTGAAACTGACTGGTGGAACCTGGATGGTGCCCACTCAACTGTCTTGTTTCATTAAGATTTTCTTTGTAATGTATGCAGTCAAGCATAATGTATTCATGGTTTCATTTGAATCAGAGATTCTCAAACTCCATATGCTAATAATGATTCTTTTCCATGTCTGCCTTTAACAGTGTTTAGGTAATATGAAGTGAAAAATTCCAGAATAAAAGCCAGGAGTTTCACTTTGCATGCTTATTCCTAGTACAGTGATGAAATCTCATGTCTTCTCACTCAGGATAGAAATCAGTCCCTTGTCCAGCATACCCCTGCTCCACACAACTGAATCACTTTGTAGCAGCCTCCATTCCCAGATCATCTGGTAAGGTATCGAGTGCTTGGGTCAGGTATCATTGTTATAAGGACCCTAAAAGTGCAAACTTTTTACTAAAGAATATGATCATCATTGTTCTGTTTTACTATTGTTATTTTTGATCTCTTAACTGAGCCTAATTTATAAGTTAATTTTTATCATAATCATATATACATATACTATAGAGAAACATAGAGTGTTGTATATGTAATATACAGCATTATCTGTATGCTTAGGCATTGACTGGGGATCTTGGATGACATCCTCTGAGGATAAGAGAAAGCTGCTATATTCAAATATAGAATCGGAGAGTTGTAGGGTTTATTTTACTTAATTAACAATAAGAAAATCTCAAGAGTCTTCCTCTTAACTTTTAAAATTATGCTTGTAAGAGTTTCCTATTCTTCAGAAACAGAAATGCCACTGTGAATGTGGATTCTAAGGCAAGAAGTTAGAAATAAAAAAGGAAACTCTTAAGGGTTATCAGGACCACTTCCTAAAATACAATAACCTTTAATGCTTAATTTTTATTTCTTCCACTGCATATTGCCTTTAACAATAATTATGTTATTTATGTTATGTTAGTTCAGCTGTGCTTGGTCTTCACATTGAACTCTAGAATAATGTTCATGTGAAATTCTAGATTCAGTCTTTCATCAGAAAGGGGCTATGACACAGAAGAAAATGCTTCTGCAGTTATGGGGCAGAGGAAAAAGTCCTAAAATTTTTTTATTAAAATTTACCAAAAAATGGCCAAGCAGGGTGTAAAGGCACATGCCTTTAATCCCAGCACATGGGAGGCAGAGGCAGGTAGATCTCTGTGAGTTCTAGGCCAGCCTGATCTACAAAGTAAGTTAGTTCCAGGACAGCCAGAGCTACATAGTGAGACCCTGTCTCAAAACAAATTATAAGGGTCTGAATTTTAGAAACTGAGAATGGAATTTCATTAATTGGGCTAGGTACAAGAAGCTTAAAAATCTCCATATAGCAAATAAACAAAGAGAAAATTTAAACAAATCAACTATTGGGCATGCACTATTTTATATGTATTTGTGTTTGTTTTTAATACAAAAGTGTGGACTAAGTTTTGTGTTTGAATTCAAGTACTTCCTGAGTTATATTGGAATGTCAACTGGAACCATCTGAGTTTTTGTTCTGTGGGCTGCTCATACTGTGTATCTGATTTGCTTTTATTTTGTCTGGTCTGCATACCAGGACCACACTAAGAAAACACAGGAATTTGGGTTTCTTTCCTTTCTTCATTTTGAGATGAACCAGTACCCAGCCACTGGATGGAAATGAACACAGGTTTCCTTCCTATTGGTCACTCACAGTTACTGCCTATAGATGACAGCTTACTATAACTTAATTTCACTGGAATGTTCTAGAATCTAGTAATATATTATAATACTTCAGAGCTCTATAAAGTGTTATTTCATTCCAGTAGTTATCCTCATGAGACCTGCATAAATGCTATCAGTTATACATTTTAAGAGCTTTTTAAAAAATTGAAAGATAGTTGAAAGTGAATCTTACAAGAAAAGATATGTCAAAACAATTTGTTTTCTTTTAAATATGTGTATTGGACAGACATGGAATTTCCCAAGAGATAATTTAAAAAGGGTGATTAGAATTAGGGGTCCACATAGGGAGAAAGGGAAAGAAAAAAGGGACATTTATGAAAAAATAAAATAACATTTTTGGAAAATAAATAGCCCTTAAGAGTCAGGACAGTCCTAAGAAAATGTCTGCTTAGGAATGGTCTAAGATCTCATCTCTGAAAAGAGAACATTTGAGTTGCCCCCTACCCCATTAATTTTCAGCAAATGGAATAAAATACTGAGGTCTGGGACTGGAGAGATGGCTCAGCGGTTAAGAGCACCGGCTGCTCTTCCAGAGGACCTGGGTTCGAATCCCAGCACCCACATGGCAGCTAACAACTGTCTGTAGTTCCAGTTCCAGGCAAACACCAAGGCAAATAAATAAATAAAGTTAAAAAAAAAAAAAAAAAAAAAAACCAGTTCTTTTTCTTTTGCAGGTTCTACTTTGAGACAGAGAAAGGATTCAGATCTCAAGCCTTCAGTTCAAAATGATTCTCATGTCCAAAGTGGGTACATATTCTTGGTCCCCTTCAAAAAGAAGATGGTAGATACTGTTTCTGATTATGCCTAAGGACACTGGCACCAAGGCCCTGGCAGCCTTGGTATGTGGTTTATTTTACATCCCAATTATATCTTCCTCTTTTCCTAGTGTTTAAAGAGACAAACCGCAGGGCCCGTCTACTCAATTACTGAGCTTCTGCTGCACTTTTTTTTTTTTTTTTTTTTTTTTTTTTTAAAGAAGAATGAATGGAAATCACCTCCTCTAAGGAGCATAGTCAAGGATGAGGAATTAGATACAAAGAGCTGTGAAGTAACAATTTCCCTGAATTGCTACGCTAATCAGAAAACAGCAAGTGGTTTCTCGGCCAGCGGGTTCCTGGACTGGCGAAGTTCTGTGAACTCTAGGGTGAAGTTTGGGCATGTAGGAAGTGTCCATGCGGGGACCCACCATGGGATCGGATCCGCAGTCAAGAGACTTATACAACTGTCTAGGTTTACAAGGAGAGGGGAGTCCTACACTCTTTAAGAAACATATTTCACAAGCCTTAGATTTAAAACGGGAGTTTTGAAGAAATTTTTTTTTCCCCAGAACCCTGAGTCCAACATGAATCAAAACTTCTCACATCTACCTACAAGCCTGAAGTCAGAAATTCTGGATAAGAAAAAAAAATAAAATCAAGAGTTCATCAGTACATATAAAACAAGTCATATAGGATTACTTTAAAAATAGGCTTTCCTTTTTTTCCAGGAAAAAAAAAACAAAAAAACAAACAAACAAAAAAAACAAAGCCAAAACGACCCACCACAATTCTTCGAAGCAGAATGTTTTCTCATGATTCTTCGATGGAGGGCCCTGAGAATGAAGAACATGCTATCAGTCCATTATTATATGAAGCAGACACACTCGCAAAAGTGAATTTAGCCAGCTGCGTGGGGGCTCAGTTAGGGAATCATTCCCTCACTGAAAACTCCGGCAGATCTCAAAGGACTGGTCAAAACAAACGTAGCTACTAGTCATTGGTGGAGAGGTTCTGGGGACCCATTGACCTCGGCAAGAAAGCTCTGCAGTATCCTCAGAAGAATTTCCCTAGAATCTAGTTTCTATTCAAGCTGAAAAATCTATCAACAGAACGACTATACTCAGAACCTCCCCTCCCACACATACTGCCGGGTCCGCAGCTTTCGATTATGGCACCTCCATACTGAAATTTCTTTTGCATCCGTTTACCTAATTGTAGCTCAGGGTTCTTCGATGGCAGCGCTCTCCCTTTCTCGTCTCTGAATTCCCTTTTTCTCTCCCCAGTCTTTTGTCTTTTTAAAGTCCGTGCGGCCCAGAAACCCACACACTGGAAGAAACAACGCCTGCTGTATCTAAGTTTTCTTTGGGGGTCTGAATTCTTCCAGGGACTATATAGCATCATCATTTAAGAAAATTAGAAAGAAAAATAAAAAAGAAAAGGAAGGGACTATAAAGGACCAGTAGAGGGCAGAGGAGAAGCCAAACAGGAAAATGACGTAACATCCAGAGCCCGGATGCCTTAGAAAGGTTCCCGCCCGCGCGCTTTCGGTTTTCAATCAGGTCCGATCCTCTCGTATATCAGAGGGCAGCCACCGCCAGTGCTCCACAGATCGTCATTCGAGACTGTAGCAGCATGTCTGGAAGAGGAAAGGGTGGGAAAGGTTTGGGCAAGGGGGGTGCTAAGCGCCACCGTAAGGTGCTGCGTGATAACATCCAGGGTATCACTAAGCCTGCCATCCGCCGCCTGGCCCGACGCGGTGGCGTCAAGCGCATCTCCGGCCTCATCTACGAGGAGACCCGCGGTGTGCTGAAGGTGTTCCTGGAGAACGTGATCCGGGACGCCGTCACCTACACCGAGCACGCTAAGCGCAAGACCGTCACTGCCATGGATGTGGTCTACGCGCTGAAGCGCCAGGGCCGCACCCTGTACGGCTTCGGAGGCTAGACTGCACCGTGTGCTTCGTCCCCATCCCTAACGGCCCTTTTTAGGGCCAACCACAAACTCAAGAGAGCTGGCACTTTGACTACTGACTGGGTCTGATCAAATTGTGTTACAGGCGTTGATCTAGATTCGGTAGGTAATGGTGGAGGCGTCAAAATGGAGTCAACCGGGTTTAAACCACGCTACCAGGCGTCCATTTAGCGCTTCTCAATAATCTTAATTTCGCTGTTAGGTCCTGGGCAGGCTCTGTCCACGGCAGCTGTTTTTAGTTTTTAGCGGTTTATGTGGCTGGAATGCTCAAGAAATGCCTCTAAATTCTAGGGAAGGATGTAGGAAGTAGTGGGCTGGAGTTGCTGCGGTTTTACAAGTATAACTGCAAAGGCATTTTAGCTGACAAACCTGGTGTGTGGCTATAATCCCAGCAGTTAGGGGGAAAGCAGCCCACTTGTACAAGGTTTGTTTGGATGGGACAGAGTGGGGGAACCTAGAGTCTGTCTCAGTTCGCTCCCCAAATTCCCTGTAGGCCAGGCTGACCTTGAATTCACAGTTCCGCCCACCCTTCTGGGATTAAAGGTGTTAGTGGAACCCATTCCGGTATGTGTTAGGTTGATACTTGTTTAGAAAGAGACTAGCCAAAACATGCCCAACACCCATCAGTACAGAAGGTGCAGTTTCATTTTGATAAATCATCCCCAGCATGCTCAAGAATAAAGTAGGCCATTCTCTGCTTCATTGTTTACCGCTCAGATTTGGGTTGAACATGTTATAGGTTGTTGGTTTTGATTTTAATTGTGCGCAATCTTTTAAATAGTGTGCAGTCTCCACGGGATCCTATATTAGACTTCAACTTCCAATTCAAGAAGCTGAATTTTAGTGTATACCACCTCAGGTATACTGTAAGAATTTTCTTTGCAATATATTTGTATTGATCCACTTGCAATTGTTATATATAAAGAAATACATTTTTGGTAACTATGTGATGCACGTTATCGCACATGCACACAAGGGTACACAAGGTAGCTCATACTAAATAAGATGAGGAATGTAAATAATTTTCAGAATCTCAAAACTACAGAAATTATTAAGGAAACTGAGGGAAGCCTGGTGGTAGAGATGGAATTTAGAATGGCCTTCCATTCTAATTAGGCATCCATCCAGTAAATCTGAGGGCTGGGGGAAGGGGGTTTCCTTAAAACCCTCACTCACAATTTACAATTCCAGTTCAAATAATGCTGTGTTGCCCACCTTTAAGGGCTATGCAGATGAAAATATCTGACTCTCACTGAAGTGTTCTGAAACACTGGGTTACAAAGCTTTAAAGAGAGAGCTAACTCAGCAAATAAAGGAAGTAAGAAACATTTCAGGGTTGAAGTCTGGTTGTCAAAGAGATTTCTAATTCATCAGTATGGATCACCTGAGCCTCACTGAGACCAACTGAATTGGAAACTCTGGGTGGTTTGGCCCAGCAATTTGTGGTTTAATGCCAAACTCTCCAGATGGTTCTGATACACATTTAACAGCCATGGACCCAGGTTACAGATGTTTTGATTGTTAATGTGATGGTGCTGGGTATCACATGCAGGGCCTTCTATACCCCAGCAAGTTCCCTATCACTAAATTATATCTCTAGTTTTCCTTTAAAAGAATTAAATGGTACCCTGCTTGCTATAATATTATATTTTGGTTTATTTGATGAAAAAGGAAGCAGATCAGCAATTCTGATGTTAAGTAAAAAATATAGCTGGAAAGAGACACAGCTGCTTTACCCCACAAGCATTTGCTGCAAACAGGCTGTAGAAATAAAAGGGGTACCTACCAGCTTGCTTGTTTTATTAAATATTACTGCTTTGTGTTTTTAATAGTACAGTATTGAATTTTGTAATCAATGGGTATGATTTTTTTCTTCCTAAAAGTTTCCAAGACCCAGCCTTTACACTTTTTTTTTTTTCTTTTGAGAGAGGGTTTCCCCTTATAACCCTGGCTGTCCTAGAACTCTGTGTAGGCCAGGCTGGCCTTGAAGTCTGCCATTGACTCTGGAGTGCTGAGATTAAAGGCAGTGTGTACCACCACGTCCAGCTAGTGACACTATTACATCGTTTAGATGATTTTAGTGATGTTGCTCACAACATGTCACCCTCACAAATATTAGGCTAAAACACGGATACACTATGTTGAGTCTGTGAAGAGGAAATTATAGAATATCAGGTTAGGCATCACTTTGCACTGATTCCTTTCTTCCTTTATCACCTCAGCCACTTGTAATAGGAAGAACCATAAAACCCAATCTAGCCATCCATAACAGTGAAGAATGTAAGATATAATCACATTTTGTTTGGTTTGCTAACAAGAGTTTCTATTTCCAACCCTGAATGCTCTCCCTGAAGCAGACCCTAACCTTCTTCATTTTCATCTCTCAGAGTAGATACAGAACACCCCCTAGAAATAAGTGCAGAGGATTATGGGCTTTTCCTAAGGTTCCCTTCCTGTGTGGTGGCATTAGAGCGTCCCACCCAGTGATCCCCTTTCCCTTCTCCAGGCCCTCGCCTCTGGCTTCTGCAGCATCCTCACGCCCCCCTCTCGAGTCACCATTCACTGCCCTCATTCTAGCCCTTCCTTTGAAACCATCTACTCTGTTGTAGCTGTTAATATATATGTTATTTCTCTGATTGAGTCAAAAGACCGGAGCAGATATTTCTACAGTCTGTGACTAGTAGTACATGTTTGTATGGGTATACAGAGATTTATTAAGAACAGTCACAAAAATTTAACAATGATTTATTATGGGTGCTGGTTTTGTTATCTTCCTTGAACACGTCTGAATTGTTTGAATTTCTTACAATACACATGAATGTATTTCTTCACAAGATAATAAGATGATTGATAGTCCGATGATAGCAGCAATGGAAAATATCATTTTTCATCAAAGTTAAACTTCCTCATCTTTATCGTTGCTGAACTGCCTACTTTTCCATTAAGGATACTTTCAGAGCAAACAAGATCTATGTAAAAACCAGACTGAGTCCCACTGAGTCCCTGGAGCGACATGGACACTAAATGGCATGCTTATTGCCCATTTCATTTTCCCTTTGGTTTCAGGGTCTTATTTCCTGCCACTTAGGTGGCACAGATGTCCCTAAGGCCTGTCTGGAGCTTTCACTCATGTCCTTGAGCAGCTGTGCCCCAGTGTGGCTGCAATTCCGTCTGCAACTCCTCTTCCAGGCCCTAAAGCTATTGAAGGCCATAGGTTCAGTCAGAGCTCTAATCGGCGAAGAGGAAGGGACCTCGGAAGAGAAAGCGCCTCCACAAGCCTGGGCTGTAGGCGGTCCTGTGGGCACTTTCTTACTTAGTGATTGATAGGGAGAGCTCAGCCCGTTGTGGGTGATGCAGCCCCTGGATTTGATGTCCTGGGCTCAAGCAGGTTGAGCTGAGCAGTTGGTGGTGCATACCTTTAATTCCAGCACTTGGGAGGCAGAGACAAGTGAGTCTCTGGGAGTTCAATGTCAGCTTGTTCTACGAATTGAGTTCCAGGACAGCCAGGGCTGTTACACAGAGAAAAATTAAAACCAAACAAAAACAAAACGAAACAAAAAAGGCAGGCTGAGCAAGCCATAGGAACAAGCTGGTATGCAGCAGCCCTCCATAGCCTCTGCATCGACTCCTGCCTCCAAGCCCCTGCCCTGTTGAGTGCCTACCCCAACTGCTTTCAATGACTGTTACATGAAGTAATAAGTAGAACTAATCCTTTCCTTCCAAAGATACTTGCGGTGTTTCATCACAGCAATGGAAGCCCTGGCTAAGCCTCTTGCCCTCATCCAAATTCACACAAGCTTCTACACGCCTCAGAGTGAACAGTTGCTGTGGCTGCACCCTGTCTCCCCCAAGCCCTTCCTCTGCCACTGTCCTGAAGCCTGAGATTTGGCCTCCTGCCTCAGGAGTTCCCTCCGGTTCCCTTCACACCCTCTTCCACTTAGTCATCTTTTTGCTTTGGTTTGGTTTGGTTTTTTCCAGCAAGGTCTCTGTGTAACAGCCCTTTCTCCCCTTGAACTCACTTTGTAGACGGGGCTGGCCTTGTCCCACAAACCTCGCCTCTGCTTCCCCGGTGCTGGGACTGATTAAAGGTGCGCACCGCCGTGCCTGGCTCTTAATCGGCTTCACAGACAGCCCGATTCCCCATTTGCTTAGGCAACTACCTTCTTCTCCACCTCTTTTTCTTTATACTTATTTCCCAATCTCCCACCCTCGTACAAAACAATTCTGTTTAAAGTATCTTCTTCTGTCTGTTATAAAATATATTAACATACTTTAACATTAAAAACAATTCTATTTATATAACTTAATCTCATTCCATCAATTCTCCCCATAAGGTGATCCAAGCTTGTCTTGAATTTGTAATCCTCCTGCTTTAGCTTCTGCAGTATTGGGATTATAATTGGGTACCGCCACATTTGGCCCAGAACTGTTTTTTAAGGCCTGCTTTTGTTGTTAAATGTTATTGTTTTCTGAACATAGAATCCTCAAACCTCCTTCCCCACCATGTATCTGGGGGATATTTGCATATAAAAATTTATTGGCCAATCTGATATTATGGAAAAGAGGAGAGGGGCTTTGCCCAGTGTCTCAGAGGTTCTATTCCATGATAAAACACTAAGACCAAAAGCAACTATAAAGGAAAGGGTTTGTTTCCCTTCACAGCTTCCGGAGCATTATCCATTGTCCAGGAAAAGCATGGCGGGAACTCAAGTTGGGTGAGCATCTGAAGGCGGGAGCTTAAGCAGAGACCGTGGAAGTTCATTGGCTTGTTCCTTGTCTTTCTCAGTCTATGTTTTTATATATCCAAGGATGCATCATTGACAACTTATATATCCCAGGATAGCATTATCTGCAGATGGGTGAGCCCGCCAAATAAATCATCAATCAAGAAAACACCCTACAGACTTGCCTACAAGACCAATATGATGGAGGCATTTTTTCAATTAGGATTCCGTCTTCCCAGATAACCCTAGCTTGTGTCAGCTTGACATAAAAGCTACACAGGACAGGAGACAGGTCATGAGAGCAGAGTCATCACCAGTGGGATTAGTGAGTGAACTGTTTGCCCCTCCCACCATGAGGACACTTGAAAAAAATATCTCTGAGAAATTCCCTCACCAGATATAAATCTGCTGGTATCTGGTCCTCTCAGCCTCCAGAACTGTCACCAATGCATTTCTTCATAAATTACTTACCTAGTCCAAAAAAAATTTAGCATTGCAGCCCAGATAGGAGACACAGTGAATCTATATTTTATGTGTTTTTTTCCTCTTGGTGAGAAATAGCCACACTGTCTTCAGTGTCTCAGTCAGTGTCCTTATCTTCTGCTATACTTGCATGAGAATTCCTTTAGGATAAATGGCCAGGAACAGAATTTCTGGTTCCTTAATCTATGTAACTTGTATTAGGAAGTAGCGGCTACCTTGCATGATGGCTGCCTTAGCCCCCATGCCTCCAGGTAGCACCTGTATTCTCCATCTTGGCCCTCCCTAGATATGATTCAGCTTTGCAATTTTAAAGTGATATCCATTACTATTTTTTGAGTTTCTTAAAAGATTAATTTTATTATTTGTGTGAGAGTGCTGTGGAGGTACTTATGGAGTCCAGAAGATGGTGTCAGGTCCCCTGGAACTGCAATCACAGGTGGTGCTGGGAACCCAACTCTAGTCTTCAGGAGCAAGACTCATTCTTAACACCTCTCCAGCCCCAAAGTTGCTAGTTAATGAGCATTTCCACATATGCTTGTTATATTTTGTACTTTCTTTTTGTACCCTTCCATTCATGATTTCTCTTCTTCTGCTGATAGAAGAAGACCAGTCCCAGTTAGCACTGAGGATCCTAAATCGTCTGGGCTAAAGGCCTCCACCACTGTCTCTTCATTTCTTCCTGCCTCTGCCCCACTCTGTACCCTGGTCACCACCTGAAATTTCTCCCTTTAGTTTCTGCTTCTTCTGCCTCAGCCAGACAGCCCTGGTCCCACACAAGTACCCTCCTCACCACCCAGCACAGCATGCTTTCAAACAGCACCTACCTCCTGCTTTTCTACATTCATGTTCCTGCCTCCAGGTATGAAGGCATGCCGTGATTTCTACTAAATAAAACAGGAACAAGTTTTTATATGAGTGGTGACTTTTTAATGCTCATTCTCTGTTAATACTGATATCATCAGTAACTTAAAAAACTTTTAAAATTTTCTATGTGTGCATACATGCACGCTGTAGCCCAGTGCAGGAGTGGAGGAGAGAGAGCAGCTTGCTGGAGTTGGCTGTCTCTATCCACTATGTGGGTGCTAAGGACAGAACTCAGGTTACAAGGCTTGGCAGGAAGTACCTTCCCACTTTCCGCCATCTTGGCAGCCCATATTACAACTGCATGTGAAACTCTGTCTTAATTATTTGATGAAATTGTAACTTATAACTTTTGCATAGTTGTAACCTATTAGCATGATGCAAACATCCATAAAACAGGAAGCAGTATCATTTTAAAATTTCTATTTCATAAAATAGACTGGGATTGAAATATCACTTTGTGCAATGTGTTTTCATTTTAGATCTATTTGAATATGTATACTAGGTAGCAAAATAAACACTTTGCTGTAGTTTTAAATCATCAGAAATGAGTTGTAGCTAATAGCAAGATGCACTAAGTTATACTATTACCATAGGTTGTGTGATATTTCACATTCTGTTCTCGGCAATAGTGAATCAGTACAAAAAGCAAAACACAAGACTGAGACTCCACAGGTTTCATAGACATTGTTTCTGTGTATGTTCACCATAAATAAAATAGTCCTCCCCTCCCAGAGCCATTGTGAAACCAAACAGGGTTAGTGAAACACTCCGAGGTGTTTGGGATGGTATTTCCAGACAAGTCTGCCTGAGGAGGGAAGGGCATTTCTGAACGTGGGCATACCATCCATGGACGGGGGCCAGACTACAGCAGTGAGCAGAGCACAGGAGGGCATTTCTGAACGTGGGCATACCATCCATGGACGGGGGCCAGACTACAGCAGTGAGCAGAGCACAGGAGGGCATTTCTGAACGTGGGCATACCGTCCATGGACTGGGGCCAGACTACAGCAGTGAGCAGAGCACAGGAGGGCATTTCTGAATGTGGGCATACCATCCATGGACTGGGGCCCCGACTACAGCAGTGAGCAGAGCACAGACAGCCACTGGCTGTTTCCTGACTGTCGCTTCCATGTGCTCAAGGCCCCGAACTGCTTCTGCTGGGTGTTTCTAATAGCAACAAGAAAAGTTAGTAATACAATCCTGATGTCACTAATGTTAATGATACCATTAGTGCCTATTACGGTAATCGGGGTTGCCGGGAACCGCCATGCAGAACCACTCCATGGGTAGGAAAGGTTTATTAGGCATCGAACTCTAAGTATCTCTTGTGGGGAGGGGCAGAGAGAAGAGCAAAATGATGGAAAACAAGCAGTTTGTATGAGTGTCAGCAGCGTGGGCTCTCTAAGCAGAAAACAAACTGTTCAGATTAACTGGGAACTAGATGCTTTTCCCTGAGGTAACTGACCTTTTGGATGGATTAAGTAAGAGAGATTCTTGGCACACTAAAAGGTTCCTGGCAAACAGAAACCTGCTTTTATGCCTGTTTACCCAGTAACAGTTCATTTATCTGGCCAAAGTCCTTCTGTTTAAGACATTGTCACTAACGTGACCATGGGGGGGAGCACCTAACAACTACCACATGTGTGAGCCTTTGTTCTAAGCATTTTGTGTAAATTGTAACTTATAATTCTATTCAGGACAAAGAAACTGAGACCCACATCTTTTCTTGTGGCCTTAAGAATCTGGAGTTTGATCCTACCGTCCCATGGGCCTTACGTCTCAATTCATAGCGACAAGACCTTAAAGTTTATTTCCCACTCCGTTTCTCTCTCTTGTCAATCTTCCCTCTTCTCCCATCCTAAGCTCCACCCATATGCCAAAGAAATCTCAGGTGGGCTCGTGCAGTACAGCCATCTGGATTCTCTTAATTATTTTATCTGGAAGCAAGGTAGAAGTGAGGACACTTTGGGGCAAAGGGCACCTGAGGCTTCTCAGACACAAGTTTTCTGCTCCCTTGATTTGGGTCTTGCCTCAAGAACTTTAAAAGTCCTTCCAAGAATTCCAGCCCAGAGCTGCTCTTAATTCCAAGAGATCAAACCCCCTGAGCCCAACGCCACTGTATAATGCAAAGATGGATAAGACACATCAGGCCCAAACATTTTCTGTGATACCCAGCCACTGCCCAAGTGTTATTCCATGAGGAATATTGCTGGCCGCATGCTGAGGGGAGAGGAAGAGACAGGGTATTAGAGAGAGGACCCAAAGAGAAGCCAAGAGGGACTTGTGGGGATGAATCGTAAAGATGAGGGATTCTCTAAATTTTCTAAGGGAGGGTATTTTGGGCATAATAAACAGATTGTGTGAAGACACTTTTTGTGAATTGCAGGTGCTTTATGATGTCAGAACATATTTGTTCAGCAGTAAGAATATGTAGACCTAGGAAGCAGCAGAAAACCTTACAATCTAGATGTGTATCAAAATTTTATTAGGATTAAAGTTACTGTACCCAGGTGGTGACAAGAGCCCACCTTTAATCCCGCCATGAGGCTTGAGTTCAAGGTCTACAGAGAAAAGTTCCAGGACAAAGGTTACACAGAAAATCCCTGTGGCTGAAAACAAGGCTCAGTTGAAAGTACTGGCTGCTCATGCAGAGGACCCTGTTTCAGTTCCCGGCACCCAGGTGCCATTGACGCAAAATCCAGGGGACCCAGTAGCCTCTTTCGACCTCCTCAGGCACTACTGAGACTCAGGTTACACAAAAATGGATGTGTGCAAACCACTCATAAAGCTAAGGGGAAGTCCGGGTTAGCTTAGGACACCAGATACTCTGCAAAACTTCCGGAAAACAATCCTTACAGTGCCCGGGGTACAACACATGAAATCCCAACAGGGATCTTCGCTGCTAGAAAAACCCTGCATGGCCATAGGCGAACAGCTCTCTCGGGGAGTATATGGTGGCTCTGAAAAGAGCCTTTGGTGGGATGGAACCGGGATCAAGAGCTCAGGCCCGCTCTCCGCGGATGCGGCGGGCCAGCTGGATGTCCTTGGGCATGATGGTGACGCGCTTGGCGTGGATGGCGCACAGGTTCGTGTCCTCGAACAGCCCCACCAGGTAGGCCTCGCTCGCCTCCTGCAGCGCCATGACGGCCGAG
>PVIH01028274.1:0-15466 GCA_004025045.1 Sigmodon hispidus | reverse complement strand
GAGGCTTTTTTTCATATCTTCTTTGAGAGCTTCGATGATCATCAAAAAGGAATTTTTGGTGTTGCTTCCTTCTGTTTCCTCTTCATTGCTCAGTTCAGGTCTTGTATTTGTAAGATTGCCACTCTCTTCTGGAGTTACCATATTGCCCTTTGTATTATTATGTAATTTCTTGCACTGACGTTTGCCCATGGCTTCAGTGATTCACGATTAGATGGGTCCTGGTCAGTTGTGGCACTTTAGTTTGTGTGTCTCCTGTCACCTCTCTGGTCAGGGTTTGATTCTGTCTTTCAGAGACCCCTGCAGTTGGTTTGCTCAGTTCACTCAGTTTGGGGTCGCAGTAGGGATCCTTGCAGATTCCCTCAGCAGCAGGAGCTGTGGGTGTGGCCAGGTGCAGAGTTCAGCTGCCCCCTGCTCCAGAGTGTGCTGGGACGCCGCAGAGAGCACCGGTCTCGGTGGCAGAACCGGAAGCAATGGGAGCTCAACTCTCCCTCCCAGGCCAGGATACAGGCGCTGAGGCCTGCCGAACATTTTAAATGCAATACTCTGCAGGTCTCTGGAGCATCTGAAGATATCTTTTCTATACAAAATATGTCTGCTTAAACCTTGAAAACTAACATGACTGTAAGCTTGATTGTTATAGATGTTAACTACTAACCTGCATTCTTAAATTATCCTAAACAGTTTATATATATATATATATGTATATATATATATGTATATATATATCAAGGACTAGAACTTTATATTACATTTTTAAATGAGCTACATAGATATATAGAATAGAAATATATGTATAGTATAACAAAAATAGTGTTAAATTTGTATCAATATACAAATATTTGTGTCGATGTAAACTATTTGGGATGAATAGTTCTCCTTTTATTCTACAGTTTTTTTTCTTTTTATCATTATTATTATTATTACTACTACTATTATTATTATTATGAACAAAGAAGTCACACTTTCTAACCTTGTATATCCTTATTCAAGGTCCCTTCCCCCTCCCACCACATCAAGTCATTCTTTCTTCTCCACACATCCCCATCCCATCCCTGGGCAGGCAGAAGACAGTCCCATGGTCCCACTGCCACAATATTGCTTAATTCAGTCTCCACTCCTGGCAGATCCCGTTTTCTCCCCCCTCCCTCAAGAGTGAGTTGGGTGTTCCTCTAGGGGGAGTAGGATCCAAGGAGTCAGTCCAGTGTGTTTCTGGTCCCAAGCTGTTCAGTGGTTATGGTTTGCAGCTTGGGCATGCTTGGCTTTTTTCTTGGTTGTTTGTTTGATTGTTTAGAGTCCACTAATGAGTGAGTATATCCCCTGCTTATCTTTCTGAGTTTGTGATACCTCGCTGAGAAGGATATTCTCCAAATCCATCCATTTGCCTGCAAATTTTAGGATATCATTTTTTCTTACTGCTGAGTAGTACTTCATTGTGTAGATGTACCATAGTTTGTTAATCCATTCTGGTTCTGAGTCTCTTTCAGTACAATCTGAATTTGTGCTACAGTTAGATATCATGATAGAGAGTGATCAAAGAACCAGGAAAAGGAAGGAAAATGAACAAATCAATCACCAAGGAAGTACAGTCTCAGGCCAGGATATTACATTAGAGACCTCTTCAGCACTGCTGAAGGTTTTAAGATTTCTATGAGTGTAATGTACAGTCCTGGAAGAAGTAACTGCGTTATTATCATATTTTTAGTTAACTACAAGGTTTAGATGACTGAGTACAATTCTCTTCAGGGAGTGAGTGGGAACTGTAGAGAGTTTAGCTTGATTTGTTTCAGATAGCATATGTGAAATTCTTACATATTATATATATACATATATATATATATATATATATATATATATATAATTTGGTGATTTTACATCATGCACCCCATCAAACTCAGTCATCAGACCTCTCAGATTCATGCTCACTCTTATGATCTCCCCATTTACAAAAACACCCATTTATGCTACTCATTTACTTACTGGTGCATAATTAAACTCCCTGTGGCCAGACCCTTAAAGAAAACAAGTCTTTTCTCACCCACATCCCTGCCAGAGGCCATCAAGGCAGAAGTGAGGCACTGTATCATTTAGCTATGATCTAGCCTTGAGTTTAGAATCATGTACTTTATAGAAGTTAGTATCTGACTGAATATATAAGTAAGTAAATTTCAGGAAAAAAGATAGCTACTGATTCTGTCTTTATGAAAATAAT
This sequence comes from Sigmodon hispidus, assembly GCA_004025045.1. NCBI lineage: Eukaryota > Metazoa > Chordata > Mammalia > Rodentia > Cricetidae > Sigmodon > Sigmodon hispidus. The sequence goes on along the minus strand of PVIH01028274.1, from coordinate 13,257 downwards.
TAAAAAAATAAAAGATAAAATAATTAAGTAAAAACAATAGGGGTTGTAAGACATATATAGGGATATATTGAGGGAGAGTTTGAAGGTATGTTTGGTTGTCAGCGCAAATTTGATCATTCAAAATTTGTGACTATATATTACTATGTCAAATTAGTACAAAGAATTCCAAAGGGAAAGATATAGAAGCACAGGTTTCCAAAGTTCCTTTCAAATAGAATCTCATTAAGATATAATCTTTGCCCATCTACATGTATTGTGGTATGATCTGTGACATTAAGAACTACAGAAGTTCCTAAAAGTTTCTGCTGTGATTCTCATTTTTGGATCTAATTATGTTAGAAGCTTTTGATTGGTACATACAGAAATTACAGTATCTCAGAAACAAATAGTAATAGGAATCAAGGATATCATTCTAAAACCTAATTTCCAAGATGCATTCCCTGAAAACATTTTAAAATAACTTTTCAAATAATGATATTGTATATTAACATTTTTGACATTTGACATTTTATGAATAGAATAATACTGCCTACAGCTCGGTAAACACTGTCATTGAGAAGGTAGTTATGACTGTATAATAAAAACAGAAAAATTCAAGGGTGCTCAAAATACTAATGATATTTCTGTAATGTTATTTAGTAGAATCAACTTTTATAAAAATAAGACTTCATCAATTTGTCCTTATTAAAATGTTAGCAAAGTTAATGTTTCTTCATATTTAGTTGATGATAAAAAAAAATGAAATATTTCTGCTACAAAGTATTAAGACACTGGGTCTCTTTAGGTACCTTATTGATGCAGATTGAAAGCCTAATACCCTATACTCCCTAAACAGTTGTCCATTTACATGAATTCTCTCAATATATTTACTTCCATTTATATAAAGTAACTCCCAACTTTTTGGAGGGTAGTTGCTGAACTAGGAGGTCTAGAGCTTCTCACAGTGGTTCTCTGTTTTTCCCAGGTTAAACACAGTGCAGAACACCCATCAGTGGACACTAACTATATTAGACATTTTCTCATTACCTATGTCATAGGAAAAATTTCTGGCATGAACAATGTTTGATAGTGCTACTTGTTTAAGTAGAAGAATAAAAAAAAAAAAGAGTGGAAGTGTAACTCAGTTTGACTGTTGTTTTAGCATCACCAAGCCATGTGTTTAATATCCAACACTGAAGAAAATAGGCATTGTAGCATATACCAGTAGTCCCAAAACTTTAGAGGTGGAGGCGTGAGATAACAATTCCAAAAACATCTTCAGCTAAGCAAATGAGTTCCTAACTATCCTGGGATACATAAGAAACTAAATGTTCAAATGAGTTCCAAACACCATTGGATTCCTGTGGTCCTAGCTGGCCAGCAGATACCCAGAGTAGCTCTGGCTTGGGTGCAAGTGGGTGCCACTTCAGGTATACATAAGTGATGGATAGAAGGGAAAGTTAGATAAATGGAGAAAGACTGAACTGAAGACATGATGGTGGTGGAATGACTCAGTGATGTCCTCAGGAACACACACTGTTTTGAATATTATATGTAATTACTTGAGACAAATTTGAGGCCCATGGTCTCTGCAGTCACTGAGGGGTACAAGAGGGTCAGTGGTACTGATACAGCCAATGGCTTTGTTGATATCTGTAGTCTGTGTTACCACCAAAGCCCATGTAGATATTCACAGTCAGAGTTCCTGCCTGAATACAGGGGAGCAAGAGAGCTGTACCTGCCCTTTTGTGGTGGCCAAGTTGCAAAGCAGTTGATGCCATTGAGACAGCTAGTCCCACCCCTCTTGGAGAGATAATCTTGTCCCTCTTCAGCCCATAGCACTGAAGTACAGGAGGTGGCAACTGTGCAGGAGAGCTAGCCTTTCCCAACTCCAGCCACCACAAGGTTCCCCTTAGCTGATAGATTCTGTGGCAGATGCAGGCTGAGAAAGATGCCTTCTCCATTAGGGGCCTGACCACGAGGAATTTGGCCAGACTTCAGGGAATATATGGACAACACAAATAAAACTGTTTTTGTTTTTGTTTATTTGGGAGGTGGTCAGAGGGAAACAGAAGTGGGCAAGGGAAAACTGGCAGATTAGCACAGCTGAGAAACATGACATGAATTTCCCACATATTCAACAAAAATTAATTTTAAAAATGTTAGAATGATTGTTAGAGTGAATGAATGAATGAAATCTAATCTAGTAAAAAATGAGCCACAGAAATTACTGCCATTGTTTTTCACATTTCTATGGTAGAAAGCAATAAGGACACAGATGAGTATGCTTTATAGATGCCTTTGTAATTTGATTCAAATGAGTTTCTGTTCATATATAAAATATATATAAATACATATATGTACACAAACATAAATGTATATACATATATACATGCATATATAGAGATATCAATAGAGCACCAAAATATTATTATTATGAAATAAAAAACTGACTGAAAATATTTTTCTGATGAACTTAGAATCCTTCTGAAAATATAACTTTTCTTTCTTCTTTCCTTTTACTGACAAATATGAAATGTGGAAAAATATTTTCCATCAATATATCTTAATGCAATAGCAAACTGGCATAAAAAGATAGCTGTATTAAAAAAATCTGTTTGGAAACACAATTTTCAAGCAAAATTAGCTAAGACCATAATTTCAACAAGATGTTTCTTTTGTTGTAGAGAATAATATTTGCCCAATGCCAAGTTTGGTTTCTGAAAATTAATTAAGAATTGATTCTTTCTAACTGGAAATCATATCTGCTTATTTAGTGGAATGTTTTTAGAATGGTAGATATTAAATTGATTAGTTCTGCTCCTAGTGAAAGAACATTTTCTCCTCAGTCCCATAGATAGATAACTTCAACCATCAATGATCCTATCTCTTTCCATTCTTCACATAACTGTCATAGTCACAGATATGTCCCTTAAAGCTTTAACATAGATAGTTAGAGGGGATGGAATGTTTTCTCAGTGACATGTTTGCTTGCTAGGTGAATAGAGTGTCATCTGCAAACAACGGTCAGGGTAAAATGATGTCGGGGGTGGGGGCAAATAAGAAAGATTGCTAAGGTTTGCAAGCTACTTGCCTAGATAAAGATTCAGTGAGAAATATCATCTTTTTACAGTTTTAATTATTTATTTTATAATAGGATACAATATACATATATTTCTTTTAGGCAATGAAACATTTTGGTTTTTTACTTTTTACATTTTTGAAAAGTATCTCTCCATATAGACCATGGGAGTCATGTATGCATTTCCTGTGTTAGGATTAAAGGTATCTGTCACCACATTGGTCAGGTAATTTTTTTTCTTTTTCTTTCTTATTAGGTATAAAGACTCAGTTTTTATTTATGTATTCCCAGATTTAAAGAGCTGCAAAAGAAAAGGGCCAACTTACCTATGAAGGCAGACCCATCAGAGTTATACCTGACTATTCAATGAAAACAATGAGAAATGTCATCTTAAAGGAAAAGAGTATGATAGTTTATTATTCTGTTCTCCTTCTTTGGCCTCTGAATGTACTTGCACAGGAGTACATACCTGAGTAGGCAGTTTGTATATATAAGTTGTATATATACAACTTATACAAATAAAAGTTAAAGAAATATAAAATAAATATAATGATGTAAATATTAAATACAGTTATTTCATCAACACAATAACAATGATAGTTAGTAAAATAGATTAATAAAATTTTTTTACTTGGCTTAGTCATATCACTCTCAAATCCAAGACCATGTTGAGGAGGTACTAAAATAGCAGAAAAATTATATAAACCTAATGTTATATAAGAGGCCAACTGTAACTTCAATTATTTCATTTCTCAAATAACTAAAATGTGATGTAACATATGGATATTTAGATAAATGCCATGCTTAGTAAAGGAATGTACTGTGGTTTAAAACATAAAGGTTTAACATTTTCATTTTATGTGCTAATGGTTCTACTCTATGCATTCCTGGTAACTGGGGAGACCAAAAAAGAACCTGTTGCTGTGAACCACCATGTGGATACTGAGACATGATCACAATTGTGTGCAAGAACAACAAATGCTCTTAACTTATGAGTTATCTCTCTAGACCACAGTGAACTTTGAAATTACTGAATATAGCCAAATGATTCAGAAGGAAAAGTGACGTTTTCAGCCTTGATATCTCCATTGTGTGATGATCGTTCATGTCCCTACTCTTTGGTGACTCTTTATCTTGGGAGTTTCTATTCTTACTTTTTTAATAAACAATTTCTTGTTACTGTAATTATTTGTATAAGGTCTACTAACTTCCATTTAAATTAGTGAGTTCTTTTTTTTATTAGAGAATAATACTTTTGTACTCTATTTACTATGAATTGATTTCTTGCTTTCTTTTATGTAGGACATTATAGTTTAAATTTAAAACTGTGTTACTTTCATATAGTCCATATTATGTTTAATCAGATGCAGATATTTATAGTGAGAATTTATCATAAATATCCATAATATTTTTTCTGTTTCTTTCAAAGGTAGCCAGACCTTTTCTTACTCTCAATACCACAGTACATTTTTATTCTAAAATATATGTTTTATTTTCTGAGTGTGTTTGTGAAAAGGTTATGCCCACTTACCTCAATATGAGAGTTGGAGTGATTAATGAGGTTACTACAAGATGGCGGTTTCTAGGACCTTTTGGATGGCATACTCCATTACCACTCTACTTGATCAGAAATGCATGTAGATATCAACATGCACCAGCTAGGATCACTTTGACTTACAATCAACTCTCTCACAGCTCCAAGTATCAGACTCACCCACTACTACCCTGTCCTGCAGAGCTATTACAACATCCTGCTGGCTGATTTCTTTCACCTTTCATTGGTTTTTACCTTTTCAGTCAGATATTACACAAATTATATTTGGTATTTGCAGCACAAATTCCAGTTGTATTGAAAGAGACTCAGAGCCAGATATTGGAGAAAGGCTGAAATATCAGAGAGAGGAAACACCACCATCAAATCTCACCCAGCTGTCTTCCAGATTCCTTAGTATAGATCTTTTCCTACACCTGCCTTAAATACAGTCCTTTCCAGCTGTATTTCATCCAGGTTGGATTAAAGGCAGGGGCTACTGTATTTAGTAGTCAGCCTTGAACTCACAGACACATAGAAAGATCTCTATCTCTGGAATTATGGGATTAAGGGCATAGGGCACCACTCCCAGGTTTCCCCTGTGCTGAGATTAAAGGTGTGTGCAGTTGAAGGCCAGCTGTTTGGTTTTGTACTCAAAGCTGAAGAACTACTGAGCTATGCCTGTCTAGTTTTTGACTGTGGGTTGATCTCTTGATATTCTCGGTTTTATTAAATATGTAACATATCACCACAGGTATTATAATAAAAATCTGGATCTTGACATTGGAGAAAAAACTGAAATGTCATCTGAGAGATAAAGAAAAAAAATACAGCCACTACTCAGCCTGCTGATTCCTCATGCCTGTCTCCATGAATCCTCAGACTGAAAGTTTCTCTGTCTTCTTCCAAAGAAAAGAAGTGGCAGGCCAAGGAAAAAGTCTCCTCCAGCCTTATCTTTTTGATTCTGTCAAGCTACCTAACTTTCTGGTTCAACTTTCCTAGTGCTAGAATTAAAGAATTTTGTTTACCAAGTCCTTAGAGCAGAAGCATGTGATCATAAATACTGGGATTAAAAGAATGTGCCACCAATGCCTGGGTTGGTTAGGCCTTGAATTTATAGAGATCCAGACTAATCTCTGCCTCCCAAGTGATGAGATTAAAGGCATGAATCATCACTTCCTGATCTGCAGGCCTTGGCTCTGTTCTCTGAAATTTCAGACTATTTTTATTAAATACACAATATATCATCACATTCAGGTGCTGAATGATAAAGTTATTTCTGCTTTAATATTTTAGATAAACCTCCAAGTGTTCCTTTTATATTTTAATAATGGTATTACTCCATTTTGCTTTATTTTCTTATTTGTAAATTTAAAAATTTAATTGCTGATAAAATTTTCAGACATCAACAGAACAAAAGGAGTTAACATTGAATTACTTGATTAATATTTATAAAGAAGTAATATATAGAGTTTGAGATTAGCGTACTTTTATTCTTCTATTTTTTTTTCTGATGGAACATGTCATATTTTTATTTTCTTTTTAAAAGGTAGTTAATATTTAGAGAGCAGATCTTTTTACAAAAAGATTATTTTATTTTAAAAATCATCATTTTCAATTTTCCCTCCTTTATGATTTGCTTTTGTTAGTTTGCTGAGACAACGTTTTTCTTTTTAGTGAAGTCCAGGATAGATTTGGATTTACCATGTGGCCCAAGAAGTCATGACCATCCTGCTCATCCTTCCTGGGCTGGGATTGCAGGCATGTGTCCCCACACATAGCTCTTTCCAGTCTATGAGATATAAATATCCAGTGTGTTTAATTGTCTTTTCTTTTTCTAGTGTCCCCTGTGATCAATTTCAAGCATGTGACTTTATAGTAGTCCTCAGCCAAGTGTAGGTTCTGTTTAATTTCTCATCTTTTCATTTATCATCAGAGTTTCACTTGGGAACAGCTAATTACTAACTCCTTCAACTTTCTCAGCACACTGCCCAGCCCCAGATCTCCCCTTTATATAGATTCTTACCTAAAAGCTTAATGTATTGACTTTATTTGACAATTTTTGTGAAGCCTCATCTCTCCTCTTTTTTGTTAAATTGCTACTTGTCTGCACTTGAAATAAATTTCAGCCCCTATCAATAAATTTATAGGTCTTTATTCCCCCTCTTTTCTTATAGCTCTTAAACTTCTTTCTAATAATGCTTAAAAGCAGTAAATTATGACTATATATGGCTATATAATGACTATATCATTTACATATCACTAGAGTAAACTCTTTTGGAGGCCAGTTACTTTATAGATGTTTCCGTTGAGCACCTACTGTATGCCAGGCATTATGATAACAAATTATAGTATTTTCCCTCCCAGTGCACACAAGTATAGAAGAGATAATTGTAAAAACCATTACAATTTAATTCTTTCTATAAAATAAAAGAATGCACAGATATTTTATAGAGGAGTGATGTGGTGAAGTTTAGAGACAAGCAAAAGACAATAGTAATAGAATTGTAAAAAGAGAAGAAAAAGATGGGGATTTCTCAGAAAATGAAAGTGAGATGAGAACATCAGAGAAAATGATGCTGGAAACAATGATGTCAGTCAGATAAAACCCAAGGTGAAGGTAGATAGTGCTTGACAGACTACAACTTGGCATGGCTGGTGATGCCTAACTATTCTTAGGGGTATGGAGACTTGACACTTTGGTTCTGAGTGCTTCTTATTGTTGCAAATAACTGGAGCTCAGTTCCCAGCAACCATGTTGGTACACCTGGAACTGCCTGGAACTTCAGCTCTAATTATCCTTTCCTACCCTCTACCTGTACCTACATGCGGATATGCGTTCACACACACACATATACATACATACATATATACATACATAAAATCTTTTCAAAAATATGCCTCTGTATAATACTGATAGATGTGATCATAGTTTAGATGTGTTCATAGGTGTTTTAAAGTCTATCCCAGGTTCTCCTCTAAGATTTGGGACTACTATTCCTGGGCAATTGGCTAGATTTGTAATACTAGGTATGAGTTTCCTCTGTTAAAGGATTTTGTAAATTTTTCTTTTTATTATGCATAAAGTCTCATTTCTTATCCATATATTCCCTTGTTCAAACTCCTTTCCCCCTCCTACCCATAATATATGATTGTCCTTGGTAAGAGATGTGGGTGTAGAATTAAAATACACTGTTAATAAGAACTCAGTGCTAAACAGATTGCCACAATAAACTCATGTCCTATGCTTTGCATTATCTTTTTACAAACTAAAATATAATTAAATTATTCTGCTTTTTTTTATTTCTCCAAATCTCTTCTCACTTCTACTTAATCATGCCTCTTTTTCACATATATATTTATATATTTTTTCATTTATATATTCTTAGATATATAAATGTGTTAACATACACATTATTTTAGATTTCATCTGTTCTTCATACATTTATACAGCTTATATGCAGCACATTTACTAGCCAATTGTGATTACAGTTCATAAAATAATCTGAATAAGCAAAGATAAATGACATCTTTAAAATTTATTCTAAGGTTTTGATCTTTTTCACTGTTTTCTCCATATGACTGTTAAATATAAACTTAATTCATTTACAATGACTATTAAGAGTTACAGGCAATGTATGACTAAATCAATTGATTTTGTTACTGGTCAGTGAATAAGCAATGAAATAAAACTGAATAGACAATTGCATCATCATATAAATCACATCAACAAATAGGCCAGACTTCTCACATTGGTAATGTTAACTCAATCACATGGTTTCTGTTATGCCTATATAATTTTTAACTAGTCTGTAACATTTTGAGATCCTTATACTAACAACCAAAGAAGAGAAGAAAGAAAATTTAACTAGATACAAGAAAAACATTATAAGACATATATTACTGTTTGTTATATTCAAAAAAATTGGAAGATAGAAGGAATATAGCCAGCAAATCAATGTAAAGGGAAGACAGGAGGCTTCATCTATGACTTTTTCTTTTTAATGATGGCAGCCACTAAGCTTCAGATAAGATCTGCAAACAGAAACCAAATGTTTAGATGGACAAATGATCCTTATGTAGCTGTACATGTAATTCTGAAGATATTCTGGTACCTATAAAGTTTGCTGTATAGATATTGTGATTAACCAAATTCCTATGTGATGGATAATAATGTGTGAAATTTCATATACTGAAAAGCATTGTCCATGAGACTTTTAAAGTGTGTTGCAAATTAATGTGAGATGCAAGAGATGTTGAAAGATATAAGAGAGAGAAAGAGAGACAGAGGATATTGTCTAGCTGAGGAGCCACTGTGGAGGATTCCTGGAATGTCATGATTTGAATATGAAGTGCTCCCTGCTTCCTTAAATTGCTGGCAAGCTGAATAATTTTCTTTTCTAGGACTATTGAGAGGTGACTGTGTAATGAGAATCTTATTTCTTAGAGTTAATGTTGAATATCTAATTAGGGGGTAATATATAACTGAAAGAAGGAGGCCAATAGAGATGGATGTGACTTGAAAGAGAGTATCTTGTCTTCACATCCTTCCCCTTCCTCTTTCTCATTCTTTCTTCTCTTCTCTCACTCAGTCCCACTCAACCTATCTTCTCTCATCTCCATTCTTGGCCATTAGGAAGGGGGACACCTTCTCTACCACATCATTTTAAAGCCATTTTATTTTGATTTACCTTTGACCTAAACTAAGGGAGTAGATCTAAAACTTTGATCTAACATAATTAAACTTTCGACAGGTAATGTATCTCAGCAACATAAAGATAATGAGCTCACTCATATTTGGATTAGCCTAAGTATTCAGTTAAAAACTAATGTAGCTCTTCAGACATATTATATATTTTAAATATTCTTGCTAAGTGGTTTTGAGCAAACTCAAAGTAAGAACATTCTGTTATGCCTTACTTACCTGGCACAGCCCTCTTGCATGGAATTGAGGCTTTTCATGTGAGATAATGAGATTCTAAAATACATTGGAAAGAAAATAACAGAATTATTTCTGCACCCTGAGAATCTGCATTCACACAGTTGTCATTGCTCTACTGATTCACTTGGATTGGCTAGAATTGGTGTTGCAGTCTATGGCACCATTGATTGCCCTACCTTCCTTTGAATCTTTCTTCAGATATTGTGACCTCACACTAGTGTGTGTGTGTGTGTGTGTGTGTGTGTGTGTGTGTGTGTGTATTTTGTTCCATAAAAGAGGTCCCAACATATTGCAAGATGACTTGCTATGTCAAAGGACATGGATGCTGTTCCATTTATTCTTGAAGTTGCTTTACATGTTTATGAGGTTTCAGCTTCATCTGACGTTTTCTTCATGCTCTATGGTGGACCCCTATACTGTATATTGGATGCAGAGACTGCCTTTTTCTGCTTACACAGCCTTCTAATTTCCTCTTGAATTCAAATACTGACACTCTAACTTGATCAGTCAACTCATGATAGTTCATTTTAAAATAGTACAAATGTAATACATATTGTTTTAAGGACTAATTTTTAATATAATTTTTATTGATTTTTGTTGTCAATTTCACTTAATAAACCCCAATCCCACTCATTTCACATTCCTTTCATATCTGCCCTCAACCACTGTCACCCTTCAACCAAAGAAAAAAATAAAACATAACAATCAAAAACAAAACAAAAAAAAAAGCAATTTAACATCTCTTTGTCTTCTCTGGGCAACCATCACAGCTCTGTCATCTTCAGTTTCTCTGGTAGATTGGAAGGTAGGTGTGTTAAAACAGCATACATTTTTGCATGTACAACTTCACTTGCAGATGTTCACTTCAAAGGGTTGTTGGACTGATTCAAGATATTGGCTTTCACTATATCATCAATATTGGACATTCCCCAAGACTCCTCACAGATATTTGTTGTTTCTGTGAGGCATGGAGATCATGTGCTATGGTTCCTCATGATCAGCCACTTTACCTAATGCAGAAACTCATAGATATGGTAAATGTTCAACTGGGTCAACTTAAAACCTGAATGTGAACCTCAGTAGTAGCTGAGTTGGTCATCTACCTCATGTACTCATGCCACCTGTGCCAACTCTCCCATAATGCCCAGGAGAGGAATGTTGCCAGCTCTCCTAAACTACTAGCACCATGGTAAGGGGTGAGACCAGATCACCTGTACCTACACATTTTCTGGGTGCTAGTGGCAAGGGATGGAATCAGGTCAGCATGGTCTTCAGACCTCCACATAGTTTCATAAGGCAGCCTAGACCACTGTCCTCCTTATGGCCTTTGGTAGTAACATGGACCATGAACATCAACACAAACTTGGGGCTGTGTCAGTGCTATAGACCCAGATGTGGACCTCAGAGGCAGCACTGGTTGGAATACCACCATGGTCTTAAGTGGTAGCATAGACCTCTCATACCAGGATGTTCTTCACCACTATCTTACCTCTAATTTTGTCTTTCATCATAGGGTACAAACTGTTCCAGACCACTTTTCTCTTCCATCTCTCCACCATGTATTTACTCATCAAAATAGTGCTCTGCTTGTCTCAGGTAAGCCACTGGCTATCTTCTCTCTGCATGTACCATAAGGCAGTGGGAAGTTCTCTTAAAGAGTTTTAAATTGCATTTTGATTGTTCCTCTAAGCTACTAAGATTCAGTAGAGTACTCCTTTGTGTTGCTGACTACAGCAAGCTATAGTTCTTACTCAACCATGTGATCTCAAGGCTCAGCAATGAGACTTTGCACTATGCTGTTTGCTAGATTAGGCAATGTCAATATATTTTCTAGCTATAACATATTCAGCTTAAAATGAGTTTGTCAGAAATCAAATCTATCATAAGTTGAGAAGCATGCACCTACTAATATTTATTGTTTTCTATATTACATAACTAATAAGTGCATCTATATACTATAATTTAAGGTATATGTGAATATTTCTGGACATATAGGCTGTTAGACTTCCCACATGATTTATGGAGAGGAACTGCAGGAAGACAGAATCAGGAATACTCATGTACTCAAAAGTTATTGTCCTTCACTCTCTCAAAGTAATTTAAATAAATGTACAAAGGCCCAAAGTTAGTATTATATACCACTTCTAAATGACATTGTTTCCTAAAGATGTGCAACCTAAGATAACTTAACAGGCTTCTCAAAAGTGGTTAGAGATTAAAATAAGAAGAGAAGTGTTTCTCTTTATACTCAGGTTTGCTCTCTGCTCCACATAAGTTCTAATTCAATTATGCTGTGTAGATTCAAGAAGGTTATACTGACTGAGGTCAAATAGCTAGAGTGTGGCAAAGTCAGAACTGAAATTGAGATGTGTTTTTAAATTCTAAAACACATTGTCTTTGTCACTAGGAAAAAAAGACTTCTTCTCTTCTCATTGCCTCATCTAAAAGTCTCTGACTTTCTCCGCATTTGAAAAATAGCAATAGAAATTATCTAGTCTACTAGTTTATTTTGAGTGACAACTTTTTTGCCTTGAAAAATACATCAGCGATTAGTAAAATAGGAGTCTATGTCTGTCTGTAAAGGTATTTCCTAAGGGATTTATAAGAGGATAGGGAAGAAATGGTTTGTGTTGTCACATTGACAGAAACCAGAACAATCTTGTAGATGAGCTTCTCATCATACCAATGAGGGATTTTTATGCTAATTGATACAGAAAGATCCATCTTAATTCTAGTTGTCATTCCCTGGGCATCCCTAGACTGTATAAAGCAGAGAAAAGGAGTTTAATGCTAACATTTTTCTTTTCCTGCTTCTTTACTATGGGTGACATATGTCCAACTCTTTCAAGCTATTGCTGCTATGAGCTCCCTAGAAAGATGGATAAGAATAACAAAAAATCACATGCTCCCCTCCCCCTTCTTTAAGTTGCTTTTGTGAGAATAAGTTTTACAGAAATGGGAATAGAAATTCTAATGGTGAACCTGCCCTGAATATGAACCGCATAAATTCATGGGGTTGGGGATAGAGGTGGAATTGAGACTATGAGCAAAATACTGTCCACTTAGCTGTTCCCTTGGTTGTTTCACTTCAGTAATGAAGAACCTCAGCAAGACATTTACTTGGATCTCTTTTACACATTTCATGTTTCATTTAATAAATATGAAATCTATTTAAATTGTGTCACTTTTAGATAGAATTCTCCTCATTGTAATTCATAGACTTTATTGATAAAAATTTAGCCCTTTATACTACAGAACTAATAAAAACATCAAGAAGCATGAAAACATTATAGAGTAAATGATGATAATATAATTTTATATTTTTATTTTTTTTTTCCTTTATTTTGTATTTATTAAAAAAAAAACACAGTAAAAAGAATTTAAAATGTGGAAGAGTTAACAATAACTATATAGAGGATAAGAATGATAAGCATGGCTTATCAAGGGTAGACATACAAATAAGATTGCTACACCTATATTTTCTTTGTGTTCATCTTTCCCTCTGAAATTTTTTTTTTTTCCAACCCTGTATATCCTTATTCAAGGTCTCCTCCCCCTCCCAACACATCTGGTCACTTTTTTTTTTTTTTCCTCTGCAACTCCCCATCCCCTCCCTGGGCAGGGAGCATACAGTCCTATGGTCCCACTGACCCATTAATGCTTAGGTCAGTCTCCACCTCTGGCCAAATCCAGTTCTTTCCCCTCTCCCTCAAGAGTGAGTCA
>PVIH01028273.1:0-15423 GCA_004025045.1 Sigmodon hispidus | reverse complement strand
AAACCCGCCCTGAGATATGTTTATAAACAGGGTTTATTTGGAGAAAATAGCTTACAAAACAGAGCCGGTTTTAGGAAAAGATGACAGGATGAGGTTGCTGCGCGCCGGAGCCTTTCTAAGGAAGATTCTTCATCCCCACATCGTACGTCCGAACTCCCGGGCAGCTGGAGCGAACTGCGCACTCGGTCGGGGAACTCTCGTGAGAGAATGACGACTTCCTGTCCTGGTCCCCTCCCTCGAAGGTCTACTTCCGGAATCCTTTTCAGTTAACCACGCCCAGCTCGTCTCCATTCCTATGATCGTTCACATATACAGTTCCTAATTTCCCGCTACATACATTTTATTATTGGTCAAGTAGATTTTCCCCCTACTATTATGTGAAATGTTAAAAATATTGAAAAACTTGTTATAAAATTACTGAAAAAACTTGGAAGTCATTGCTTATTATGTCATGTATGTTGGGGGAGAAAATGTAACTATGGAAAATTTGGTTAACTAAGCACACAGTCACATTAACTACCTAAACTGTTCATAAGTGATCAAAAGTATGATAAATAATTGACAGTCTCAATAACTTCATCAAGCACAAGACACAAAGGACCTAAATACTTTACTTGGACCCACCTCCTGAAGGTTCTTTGACCTCATAAAAAGCACCAAAGGACCTGTATATGAGCCTTACCTGTGCAGCTCAAAACATAATAATTCATCCCTAGGAAGGAATAAAGTCTTCTAGTATGATATTCCACATTAGAAAAACTTCCTTGAACAATAATGAGCTATGTATTAAAAAAAAAAACTTGGAAGTGTGACTGTGTGTCTTTAGGGTATACACCCAGAAGTGGTATTGCTGGGTCCTTGGGGAGATTGATTTTCAGTTTTCTGAGAAACCACCATACTGCATTCCAGAGTGGTTGAACAAGATTACACTCCCATCAACAATGGAGGAGTTTTCCACTAGCTCCACATCCTCTCCAGCATAGGCTGTCATCTGTGTTTTTTATCTTAGCCAATCTGACAGGTGTCAGGTGGTATCTCAAAGTTGTTTTGATTTGCATTTGTCTGATGGCTAGAGATGATGAGCACTTTTTCAAGTGCCTTTCAGCCATTCATAATTCTTCTGCTGAGAAATCCATTTTTAGTTCTGAACCCCATTTTTTGAATGGGTTATTCAAGGTTTTGTGCTCTAGATTCTTGAGCTCTTTATATATCTTAGAGATCAACCCTCTATCATTTGTAGAGTTGGTGGAAATCTTTTCCCATTCTGTAGGCTTTCATTTAGTCCTATTGACAGTGACCCAATGGCATTAACTCAACTATGTTCATAGCAGCATTATTTGTAATAGCAAGAACCTGGAAACAACTTAGATGCCCCTCAACTGAAGAATTGATTAACAAACTGTGGTACATCTATACAATGGAGTACTACTCAGCAGTAGAAAAAATGATATCCTAAAATTTGCAGGCAAATAATGGGATTTGGAGAATATCCTCCTGAGCAAGGTATCACAAACCCAGAAAGATAAGCAGGGGATGTACTCACTCATTAGTGGACTCTAAACAAAAAAAAAAACAACAATAAAAAAAAAGCAAATAAGCTGCAAACTACAACCACTGAACAGCTTGGGATTAGAAACATCTTGGACTGACTGCTTGGATCCCACTCCCTCTAGAGGAACAAATGACTCAGTCTTGATGTTGGGGGGAGAAAAGTGAATTTGTCAGGAGTGGAAGCTGAACTAAGCAATTTTGGGACCTTGGAACCTTGGGATCCCCTGCCCATGGGGCAGGATGGGGAGATGTGGAGAAGAAAGAATGGCCTGATGTGGTGGGAGGGGAAAGGGTCCTTGATTAAGGATGTACAGGGATAGAAAATGTGACTTCTTTATTCATTAAAAAAAAACTTGAAAAGGAAGACACAAAAGTTTCATTATAGAGAAATGATTAGTATTTGAAAAGATGAGTATGGGTAGCCTCTTTTAAAGATTACCTCATGAGTTTATATATACAAAATTTTGTAAATAACATTATCATACATATTTTAATGTTTTAAAATACTTTCTAAATATAATGGAGTTTCATTAGTAGGAATAAAAATATTTTAAGCTACTTGATGGGATTTATATCTACTTCCTGTGGAACAGATTTTTACTGTTCAGACATGTACATTTAATTAGAACAAAATGGCAATTTGGTATTTTATTTTAAGATAATTTAAACGTTGTAAATATGTATTATTAATATCATTGACTTCTACTTTAACCAAGGATAAAGGAGACATTAATGTTTTTGTTTCAAGAGAATTCAAATGAACATTTATCAAAATTACACAAAAGGTAATAACATTAGCAATATGCATAATAAAAATTTTAGTTTGGTTATTTAAACATTCTGTACTAAATTAAGAAAAGATTTCCAATGAATAAATATAGAATGCATTTTTTTACTGAAGTATTTTAAAAATGGATAAGGTGCAAACATATGTGCAATATCAAACATTCACACATTCTTCATTGCTGTAATTCTATTCAGAAAAGCCAGCAAGATCCCAGTAGGATATTTAATAATTGAATAAGCCTTGACCTTTATATTGCTACTGAATTCCCTAGGGACAATAGTAGTCCAAAGTATAAATGCCATGCTGATTCTGAGTATACTGAGCTAGTCTTAATTGTAAGCGAATGAATCACATTTCATTGCTTTTGTTTGTTTAAATTGGTTAATTTCCATGCAGAAATGCAGAGCTTAGCAATTTGCTCTAGCATACTTTTTTATTGTTATTTTATTTTTTTCTTTAATGTAATGAAAAGAAGCCAAGTTTTTATACTCTAGAGGAATCTCCTTGATCCATAGCGAAACGTATTAGTGTTTTGAAGTTTTTACTCTGGTTTGCTCAAATGTGTTCTCCTGGGAATATATATGCATTGAAATTGTAGCATAAGCTTAATATTACTGTCACCAAGGATTTATTTTTTGCTTTGACTTTAGATGTAACAATATTATTGGATTTTTCTGGCTTTTGGTCTTCCATCTATCAAGCAGTTTGGGTGGATTATAAATGTACACTCGCCCTGCAATGGTCTCAGCTTTATATCAACAAGGAATGTTTCCTTCCTCATTAAATTGTGCCTATTAGGCCAGATAGAGTGCAGTCTTTGCCAAATTTAATAAAGAGTGGAGCACAATAGTATTTATGTTACTTTTCTATCATCCCAGTACTTTTTTCAACAACAAAATTTCTCAAAAATAAGTATTTTATAAGATTTAAAGATTCTTTTGACAGAATGCAATTCTGTAATATTAATGGTAGATACATAAGATGCGCAATATTGTTATGCAACTACAAGAGCAGAAAAGTATCACTCAGGCTCACAAATGTGCTTGCCCCTAAGAACAGAATATATATAACTTGAAACTATGGAAACATCAACTTTTATATACTAAGCTAGTGTTTAATTAGGTTTCATGGTTCTATATAGACTAGGTAACTTGAATAAAATTGTTTTCTAGTTTTATTGAATAAAGTCTGACCTTATATTCCTGGTACCTGACCACTCAGTAACTGGAGCAGTGACCTAGTTTACCCAGAATTCTGATTAACAAATGAAATAAATATTGGACAAGCAGACATTTACTTCACATAGCTGTAAGAGCAAATGAGTGCCTTCTATTCTGACTCTTACAGTCACATTGCCTTCCTCTTTTTTCTGTAATTCTTACTTGAAGTAACATTTGCTGTACCTCATGTCAGGTCCTTTGACCTCTAGTCTTCAAGTCTCTTATGTTACTCCAGGCTTCTATCCAAAATGCAAATTGATGGCTCAAATTCCAGCCAAATTTTGCAAATCCCTGTTAGATTTTTATACTGTTTTAAATAATATTCTACTTCCACATATTATGATTTTACTTTGAGTATCTAATTCTACTAAAAATCAACATTCATTACTTTAAGTATAATACATAAGCGTATTTTAATTTTTATTAAATCCTGTTCTTTTTATATTTTTAAAATATAAATACCTACCATTAGTTTTCACTGCCTACATTGCTGCCATACATCATAATTATTCATTTAAATTTTCTGAAAGCATTTTCCATTGTATGTTTTAGAAAGCACAGAGAAGAAGGAAGGACATAGATAATTTTCTTTCCTTCATATTGGACTTTCCTGGAGTGGATGCTGAGCTGATCTACCTTGGACTTCTTGTCCTTTCTGGGAGGGGATGGGAAAATGGGGAAGAGGGAGGCTGAAGGCAGAATGGGAGGGGTTGGGACAGGGAAAGATGTTCTAGTAAGGGGATATACAGCTTTAAAAGACTTTATTTTATAAATAAAAAGAAAAAAGAAGAAAAAAAATTCCTTTAGATACATTTTTTAATCTTTAAACTGCATCCTTCCCCCCCCCCCAAAAAAAGAAAAAACTCAAAACTAACAAAGAAATCTAGTTAGGATTTAACAATTTGAAATATATTTTCCAAATATTCTCTCATTTTTGTGCTTGTGCTTTGTTCACTATGGGTTGTAAACATTATTATCTGCTTTCAAATCTTTGAATATGCCACATAACCTTTTATCCAGAGCTTTAAATTTTCCCATCTCCCTAATTGGAATGCATCCCCAAATTATGATCAGGGTACTTATATTTTATATTTTTAAATAGTTATTTTTTGATATACTTCATCAGTGGTCAATACTTTTAATAAGAAATGTCTTTATTAGCTAACTGAATGTTGTATTTTTCCTCCAACACTGAACATTCTATGCCAAAATCTTAACTCCATTAGATTTTTTAGTGTTTATTAGGATTCTATGACAGCGCTAAATATTTGTCACCAAGTTACTGATGCAAAACAACATAAATTATTACACTGTAGTTTTGTAGGCCAGTAGCAAAATACCCACTACACATGACTAAAGTCAAAATGTTTTGAAGCTGTGTTATTTTGTTACATTCCATGGATACATTTTCTTTCTTGATCATTTGGGTTTGGGAAACATTTGAATTACATCCATTAAAAAAAAGTCACTGAATAATTACTTACTATAGATTTTGTTCATTTATTTGTCTACTTTTAAACCTTGTATAATTGGATTGCATAATTCTTCCCACCTGAGATATTCTCATTCTTTTTCTATCATCACTATTTCTTTTCTGACCACATGATGGTTGACTTCTTTTCAGTTTAAGAGCCTTTATTCTCATTTAAACATATCTACCAAGAGTTACAGTAACTATATAGCATTTCCAAAGTATCAAAATATTTTATTTTGTTTTTAAGATTTGGTCTTCCTGTATAGCCTAACCTTGTCTAGTTTTTTCATAATTCTCTCTGCATCTGAAGTACTTGGTTTATAGAAACAGACGGGCCTACAAAATACTTTTACAGTTAAAAGTAAAGTTCACTTGTGTGAGTTCAGGGAATTATAGGGCTAGTGTATTTTGGAGAAAAATTAGTATCCTAATAGCATATTGTTATATAATTTTTAATATAGCTATATTATTTTTTCTTTCTGTAAAAACCAGTTTTTTAACATTACTAGTATTTTCTAAATATAAAATTTATATGAGAAGTAGGATTGCTAAATAATAACTGTAAGTAAAAGCAATAAGTGACTTTAACCTAAATTAAATCAATGTAAAAATCTCATCATAGAGGCATGCTGATTTTTGACAATTTTATCTTATCTAAGTTACAATTGTTAGCAATTTAAGTATTCAAATTTATTAAAATGTGAATAATTTTAAGTATTCTCATTGACAAGAATATTTTAATTATTTAAAACCAGAGTGCATTTTAGAGCATTTTTCATGAAAGAAAAAAATGTGAAAGGGTCAAATTTTGTTACGTTAGGTATTGAACTATCCAAACATTTTTTCTTTTTTTGTTTTTTGTTTTTTTTCTTTTTTTAAATTATTATTATTATGAACAAAGAAGTCACACTTTCTATTCTTGTATATCCTTATTCAAGGTCCCTTCCCCCTCCCGCCACATCAGGTCATTCTTTCTTCAAACAAGACAAAAGTAACTGCATTTAACATAAAGTGAATCAACATATTCTGTTTCTCAGTGCTCTAAGAATTCAAAAGTTGCAAACAGATTTTTCCCCAATATAGAGAAGGCAGAATCTTATCTGATCTGATCTATGTGATTACCGTTTTTTTTGTTGTTGTTTGTTTGTTTTTTTAATGATCTGTTTGTGAACTTTGTATTCTTTCTCTTTGTTATTTTCAAACTTTTCATTTTTTCAGCTATATCCTATGACCAATACATAGCCATATATAAACCAGTGCCATAATGTCAAAGAAGGCAGGTTAGATACTAGTGGCAATCCCATATTTGTATGGTTTATTTCACCAAATAATATATACATATATATAATGATAAGGTGAAAATCCTTGAAGTAATTAATAGAGACTTTTGACTTTAAAATTAAATTATTTAGGCATGTTTAACATGCATCCAAAAGTTTTTCCACTATTGTAAATCGGTCTCAGTTACCAATATATACATACTGGAAAAATGATCATTGTAGTCAAGAACTTTGGATTATTTGACTTAGTACTCTTGTTTCTGACTCTGAGGGAAACTTTGTTGTTTTGAGTGTTCCTGGATGGCTAAAAAACGGATAATTCTAAGAGAGTTATAGGTCTTTAGAAAAAAAATATGTAATTTTTCCCTCAATAGTAATTTTGACAACAAATGAAAATAATTTACTGAATAAATATTGAATTGCCAAATATATGAATATGAAATGCTCATATGGCAAAGTGTTGGATTATTTAAAACATTTGATAAGAAACTTTTGATCCTGTCAACTTTAGATATTCAAGGACAATAATATTTTACTAGTCTATTATAATAAATTTCATAATTATTTACCCTGTATTTTCTCAAAAGTAACGTTACCACTACCAAATTATTTTTAAGGAATCACAACATTTTTCTTTCTTTATTCAAAATGCTTTGTTTCTGTTGTCATCCATATCAAATACCAATGGGATAGATCTCAAAAATCTAAAGGCAACCTGTCCCTATTCTCCCGTAACTATTCTTCCTCCATAGAAATATTGGTAGTGTTTCTGTTTTTATAAATAATAAATAGTGTGGAAATAAATGTGGATTTTTGATTATGAGAGGAGAGGAGAACTGATGAAGTCAAAGCAGGAGCAGAAGTGATGACATCAGTGCAGGAGAAGTGATGATGTCATTGCAGGAGCACAAATGATGTCATTGCAGGAGCACAAATGATGTCATTGCAGGAGCACAAATGATGAAGTCAGTTCAGAAGCAGAAGTGATAAAGTCAGTGCAGGAGCAGAATTGATGACATGAGTACACAAGCAGAAGTGCTAAAAGAAACTAAATCTTGTCTGGGCCAATGACTGCTTTCCATGTTCAGTTTTACTCAAAACATTTTCAGTCAACCTTTTCAGTTTTCAACTGAAACCTTCCTTTACATTGTTCATTCCTACCAACATTACAGCTATTCTAATTTAAAACTCATTATTCTATGTTCATTGAAAGATTTTCTACACTTGGTGGTTTGGAGCAACATCATGGAACTTGAATAAACACTCAGTTTCTCTTCCCTCACATGATAACACTGTATCCATCATTCTAATCTGTAGATCTATCTGTAAATATCTCAGAGATCATATTCCAAACAAAATATTTTGGACCAAGGGAATCTGTAGGAGCTGTATGAGTTTAGAAAATCCAGAAATGTGAAATATCTAAATATATTTTCCCATGATAAAAAAAATACACACATATATGTGTTTGTGTGTGTGTATATTATATATATATACATATATACATAAATATTCCCCTATAGTCTGAATCAGCATTCAAGTCCCTTTGCAAGTTTTTCAACATTATATTCTTCCAAAAAGTCTAAATCTCTGAGAAAATTAGAGTATTTACTCACATACAGCATTGACATGTTTAATAACTTGACTTTAACAGTAACAGATTCAGAAAAAAATGTGTGTACAAAATCATTTTAAGGTTCTAATTTATAAACACATGTACCCAAAATTTTGACAGACTTATATACTGTAAGAAATGTAAACAGATATACTCTATTAATTCCATTTACCAAATGTACACTTTTGCAATGAGGTTATTTTCTGAATAAAGTGATAAAGAAGAAAACAAATATTGCTACTTTCATGTACTTATACTAATACTAAAGGGAAACTGTGTCCCAAAGTTCTGACTTTGAAATATTTAAGAGATGATTCAAGATTCTGCCACATGTATTTAAATCAGTGAAAGATTAGAGTAATAAAGTTTAGTTCATGATTTTTTTGTTAAAGCTTTTTAGTAATGTCAGCTATTGTGTGAAATAATCCTAAAATACATTAATTAAATACAGAATGTTACATTAAAAATTTATTAGATGAGTCATTAAAATTTGTTATTCCCTGATAATTTAAAGTATTTTCACTAAAAGAGGCCTAATTTCTTGTTGTATTTTGGTTTATTTAATTCAACTAGATTAATTTCCAAGCTTAAATTTAATAAATTTAATTAGTAAATTTTTTAGTGAGGTGAGGTTTGAATGTGTTCTCCAAATGTGTTAGAAATTTAGTACCCAAATACATATGATGACAGTTGCTCTGTTTTTCTGTTGTTGAGTCTCTGAATTTTGGTCTAGTCCAAAGTATGATGACACTGAAAGAACCTCACTGTAGACCTACTCTATTGTGAAATAGAAGAGTTCTCTGGTTGTGTTCTTTGTTTTATCATGTATGATTCTTCTTCTCAACTACATTCACACCCATTAGCATGAGATTGGATACACAGTTTGGGAT
Source organism: Sigmodon hispidus (assembly GCA_004025045.1). Taxonomy (NCBI): domain Eukaryota; kingdom Metazoa; phylum Chordata; class Mammalia; order Rodentia; family Cricetidae; genus Sigmodon; species Sigmodon hispidus. The sequence continues at coordinate 6,606 of PVIH01028273.1, read as the reverse complement.
TGCCCAAAATTCATCACTAGCTTTCATATACACAAAAGAGTAAGCTAAACCTTTATTTAAAATAATAATGACAATAATAATAATAATAATAATAATAATAATAATAATAATAGCATTGCTTCAGAATTCCCACTATATGTCAAGTGGAACATTTGGAAAATATTGAACCTATTGAAAACTTAGGAGGATGAAACCTCCATGAGAAAACCAATGGCTTCATAGGAAGACAGATCCTGGCTACCATTCTCCAACTTTTTTAGCTTGTGGTAGCCTCCACCAGGTTATGACAAAGCCATGACATTTTCTCTCACACACTTCTTTTAATATTGACTACCCTCTCCTCAAAATTGTGAGAGAGAAACATCATTTCATCATAAATGACACAGTTTGATCTGTCGCATCAGACAACAGAAATATAACACAGTGGTTTCCTTATTGAATGTAATAACTTCTGATCTAACAAGCTGTCCTGTTTTCTTTACTTTGTCTCATATGTACATGAATATGTGAATATATAGATAAATACGCAAATAACCCATATCTATTAATGTGCAAATTATTTGTTGTGAGGATGTATTTAGTTTGGGGCTTGTATTTATTTCTTCTTCCATATGTTGAATTGTTTTAGCCAAGAAATATATTTCTTTGATGTGTACATAAATAAAGGGCATAAAGCTTTTTAAAATTTATATGTAATAAGTGTGACATTTAGCTATTTGATCTAACTGAAGCATTATATTTATATAATTAAATCAATATTATCTTTTCCACAAATATATATTTATGCATGAATTACCATGATAATTCTAAAATGCATCTCAGTTAATTTTATATTATATAAGATTTCAAAAATAACTAGGTCATAGTCTGGGTATGGATGAATTACTGGTTTTAATGATTGAGGATGTTAATTTTCTCACTATCAATCTATTCCTAACCAAATACCTACTAAAAATACAGGTTTTTCTTTCTAGATTTATTAGCATCTTATCTTTAAAATAATTTTATTTTAATGAAATGGTACTTAATCTTTTTCATTTATTATCATTTGAGTTACAATTATTAAATAGAATTCAATTTTTTAGTGAATGGTCTAACTATAATGTTTTAATATTAATTTTGTTTCATATGTTGATTTTAACTATTCCACTTGTATGGATTAGATTTTCCCATTTAAATATATGTATATTGCCATATACTTAGGGCTGTATATGGGATGTATATATTCCAATGAAACATTTTTCTATTCCTATTTCTCCAATCTTCCTATTGTTATGTCCTATACTGTGAATTGAACATTTGCCTTAAATATAAGGCACTTGAACTTGAAACCCAAATTTGCTACACATATGTTCTCTTATTTTTTCCACTGACTGAGATAAATTTGCTTTAATACATTGTTTTGTTTCTCTATATTTATCCTAGAATAAATGTGTAAACATACACATGTGGTGGAATGTTCTGTATGCTGTAAATAAAGAACTGTCTTGGCCTATGTGGAGCACCATAGAAGCGGGTGGAGAGTCAGAGAGCAGGCAGGTAGGAAAAGGGTGGAGATAGGTCAGTCTCCATCTGACCCCCAAAGGAGAAACATGTAGAGGTCAGGGCTGAGCCACGGGCTAAGCCACATGGCAGGAAGTTTAATGGAAATGGGTTGATTTAAGATGAAAGAGCTAGCTAGTAATGCGCATAAGACATGGACCAAACAGTTTAAAGGTTATAAGCATATGATTCATTTCTTTGTGGGACAAAGCCGCGGCATGGACCAGGTTCCAACCGCCCCCGCATGTGTCAGGTCACAAACCTCCCGGACCCAAAACAGGCTGGGAAAAAATTACTACAACAGATGGCTTCCCAACTTTGGGCCAAATACCCGCATAAAGCCTGAGAAAGTTTAAAAAGCTTAAAACGTGTTCTACATCACTGAAACATAGCTGTAAGGCGCTTTCTGAATTGCATATCTGAATTGATTTATGGTACAGAGACAGTGTGGTGTTCAGGCAGGAATTTAAAAATGGCTAGTCCGCGGCACACAGCTTAAACTCATAAGTTTCACAAAAGGATTGGCATAAGTGTGATTGATTTAAGGTTTCTGTTTATATTGAACAGAAAGAAAACAGAGTTAAAAATGTTTTTTTCTGGTAGCAGCATTTTCTGAGACTGCTCTCCTTGCCAGCAGTGGGCTCCTCTGCCATATTGAAGCACAGACAAAAGGGGCGGAGTCAGAAATTAAAGTGATACGACATTTTAAAAGCTCTTTGAGTTGGAAAATAATTAAGAATTCTCAATAAAACAGATTTAGACTCTCAAAACCTCTAAACGGGGTACAATGTATGTGAAATACACATAAGCTTCAGAGAGAAGGAGAGAGAAAAAAGGGTAAAGAAACCCTTTAAGAAAGAGAAGTAAGGAAATAAAGATAAGAAGGCCACATGAAGATGGCAAATAAACAAAGAGTCTGGATTATGTTTGTTGTGTGTTCTTTTAATTTTTTAACTTTTAATGAGCTAATTGCAGAGAGACAATTGATTGCTAAGACTGCTAAGTTAAACCAATACTTATATTTTAAAGATGTCTTGACTTTAAAATCTGTTTATAAGAATATGTTACTTGGGAAAAGAGTTTCTGCTTTTGTCTCCACAGAAGATCAAAACCTGTGGATTGGTTCTAGGAAAATGTGGTTCCATTTGCCAAGGCCACCTGAAATTCTCTGATGGAAGATCAGCTTCCAAGATCTTTGAGATTGTCATCGTCCTTTGACAGCAGGAAGTAGTAAAAGAAAGAAAGCTTTGTCCAATTTCCCCAAAATATTACTTATTAATGTTTGTTTTCATTATAAATGGTTAATGGTCATAGTCAATGTTTTTTTTAAAAAAAAAAAGAAAAAAAAAAGAAAAGGGGAGGAGGATATGATATAGGAATGATTAGGAAAGATAAGTGGATTTTGGTTTATTGATATAAACTTAAGGTCAATTTTGTTATGCTGTATGTATTTTTCTGTGGAGAGCTGCGTGTAGCCATGTCTTGCATTCTCCCTGCACGAAAAGAAGGCACTGGCTTCCACCCTCCACCTTCCACATGGTGAGTGCTCTCAGTGACAAACATTCCTATAATTGACTAGGCTGAGAATCTGGCTTGCTTCCGCGTACCTGAACCTATAGGTAATGCCCACGTGGCGTACTGGGGTTGGCTGCCCAGAGGCTATTTAGGCTGCGGGCAGGTTTTCCCCGGAAGGAGAATGAGAGAGAACATGTAGCAAGTCAGTCAGTCCCTGTCATAAGTAAGTAAGTCAGAAGTCAGAATTCAAGGTTCCTGAATAAAACTGCTGAAAGAAGAGCCGGGTGTTGTGTCTTCTTTGCGGGATGAGGTTGCGTGTGACATTTTTCGACTCTTGATTAAGGTATGATACTGATGTAACTCATTTAAATTTGTAATGTGTAATTGAGAAATGCAAATTAATAGTCATCTATGATAACCAAACTTATAGTCATGTTAGTTAGGTTTCTGTAGGTATACAAAGATATATTTCAATTAGATAGGTAGTCTTCAAACACTTCAAAGACATGCAGAATATGGCATTTAAATTATTTTAAGAACTTACAGAGTTTTCTGGACAGTGAGACAGGTCTGTTCCTGGCAGCACCAATGTATTTCAGGAAAATGATGGACACTGAAGAAACTTCATGTGGAATTTACTTTGTGGCAACAGTAAGCCAGTGGACAAAAAACTGTTCTGGTATTGACTGCTTGATAGTATGCTGTATAAACTGGACATGCAGGTTCCATAGGAAAGTGACCTCTGAACTTTGGTTAAAAAAGCTGAGATGGTCCTTCAGGTTCCTGCTTTGCAGAAAACATTGTCAGGCATCCTTCTGGACACAAGAAGAAGCAACTGATGGACTGTGTCAGATTTCCTGCATCACTGAAAGGTATGCCAGAGACTTTGGGCCACATAGGCTGAAGATAGATGCCCCAACATTACAAAGGAACTTTTGATGACTGTCCAGGCAGACATGGGTCATCTCTGTCATTTTCTAGACTTGGAAGTTCCTGTTTATTTAGATAATATTATATCCTTCTGTGTTCTTTGATGTGGTTGAAGGTTTAATAATTATAGGTGTAGTTATTTTTAGTTTAAAAGGTATATTAGATATGAAAATTTAGACTCACAATGATAAGGTAGATAATGGAATATTTTCTTTAATTTTGTGAATACAAATAGACTGGATATTGTGACTGTAATTCCTGCTTGAGAGTTCTTCTGTTGTAATTTTGCTATATGGAAATTGAAATCTTCCTTTTTAGTTAGACAGAAAAGAGGAAATGTGATGGAATGTTCTGTATGCTGTAAATAAAGAACTGTGTTGGCCTATGTAGAGCACCATAGAAGTGGGTGGAGAATCAGAGCGCAGGCAGGAAAGAAAAAGGTGGAGTTAGGTCAGTCTCCATCCAACCCCCAAAGGAGGAACATGTAGAGGTATGAGGCTGAGCCATGGGCTAAGCCACGTGGCAGGAAGATTAATGGAAATGGGTTGATTTAAGAAGAAAGAGCTAGCTAGTAATGGGCATGAGGCAGATGCCAAATAGTGTAAAGGATATAAGCATGTGATTCATTTTTTGGGGGGACAAAAGGCGTGCGAACCAGGTTCCAACCCCCGCTGCACACTCGCCAGGTTACAAACTCCGGCCCAAAATGGCCCCGGGGAAAACTTTCTACAATACACACACATCTAAATATCTTATCTATTTTTATTTATTTGTTGTTTTACAAAAAGCTTAATGTATGAAAATTTCATTTACAGTCTCTCATATTATCTACACTTAAATGATTTAAGTATACCTGTATATATGTTAACAAATTTACCTACTAATCTAATCCTCATTTTTGTAATATTGCTTTCACTACATACATATATGCTTAATATCTCTGTTTCTTCTACCCTTCATCTTTGAGGTTTAGAGAATTTAATAACCTTGCTGCTAAATGTACATTAAATATCTTCCTGTATAATTTATGTTTTTGTTGACAGTTTAAATTATGTTTTAAACTGCTTACTTTTTTAGTTGATTATAACTCTTGAAGCCAAATCTAATTAATTTTGGAAATTTAATTTTTATATTCAAGAACTTACTGACCCTACCATACAAATCATTTTATATTGGAATGGAATCAAATAATTTTAATAATTACTATAAATAAAGATTTTTGTGTTTATTTCCACCTTGACATCTTTTTTCTGTTTGAGCATTTTATACAGCTTGATAGAACACAGAAGGACTTGGTAAGAGAATGAGAGATGACAGTAAACATCTCTTTGGTATCTTCATCTTAAATAATCAAGATAGAATTGCTTGAGTTCAGTGGGATGGTCTTTCTGTATGCTGTGAATTTGTGTTAGTACTTTTGGTTAATAGAAAAGCTGTTCTGACCTACGGAAAGACAGGAAACAGTCAGTTAGGAAATTTAAGAGAAATGAAAAAAAGAAGAAAAAATATTGAGTCAAGGCAGAAGGTGAGAGCTTTCTGTAGAAGTAATATGTGAAAGTACTAAGCCCCTGGCAATATGACAATACATATGTAAATAGAAAATGGGTTATTTTAAAATGTCAGAGCTAGCTAGTAATAGCTTGAGCCATATAACAAACAGATTGTAACTAATATAAACCACTATATGTTTATTTGAAACCAAGTAGCTACAGACAAAGGAAAACATCTGGCTGCACTTGAAAAATTAAAATAGTTGATGGAAGTGTACTTATAATTATTATTTTTACATTAAGAAGTATTTGGTGCTTTACATAGTTGAATATTTTTTGGCTTTTATTATTCTTTGAGGTTATTATATATTGCATAATTTTCCTATCATCGCTTCTTATGTTCAACCCTCCAATAACCTGACCTTTTTTCCTATTATAAAAATTCATGGCCCATTTCCATATTTCAGTTCTATATTTTGTACATGAATGTTGACAAAATGTATGCCTGTACCTCCTCTAAACTTCTAGGAATCACAATACTTATAGCAAATGCTCTGTTAATATTACCTCTATAATTGTTGTACCCTTTTATTTGCAATGATCCTTGAGAGTTAGCTGCAGAGGTTGTCTTCTAGAAATATTAATTGAATATGGTATTCATAATGTATTTTAACCAGTTGTAGCTTTTTATAACTGTCTCAGTCTGCTGAAAAGTAAAGGTATTTTTTTGTTGTTGTTGTTGTTTTTTTTTAAAGAGGTGAGAATTTCACTTATCTGTGGGTATAACAGCACATTTATAGATCAATATTCAGGGTGATACTTGTTTAGTAAAGTGGCAGTTATATGTTCTCTTCCAGGAACCAGGTCTTTCCTTTCCCTGAATAGTTGGCTAGGTTTTATGGTTTGGTTTTTTTTTTTTTTTTTTTTATATATTTTTTTTTCCTTTATTTTGTATTTATTAAAAAAAAACACAGTAAAAAGAATTTAAAATGTGGAAGAGTTAACAATAACTATATAGAGGATAAGAATGATAAGCATGGCTTATCAAGGGTAGACATACAAATAAGATTGCTACACCTATATTTTCTTTGTGTTCATCTTTCCCTCTGAATTTTTTTTTTCATCCCTG
>PVIH01028272.1:0-15472 GCA_004025045.1 Sigmodon hispidus | reverse complement strand
AGGAGCTGTGGGTGTGGCCAGGTGCAGAGTTCAGCTGCCCCCTGCTCCAGAGTGTGCTGGGACGCCACAGAGAGCACCGGTCCCGGCGGCGGAACCAGAAGCAATGAGAGCTCAACTCTCCCTCCCAGGCCAGGTTACAGGCGCTGAGGCCTGCCGAACCCTCCTCACCTCTGGTCAGGGTTCGAATCCGCCCCTCAGAGACCCCTGCAGTTGGTTTGCTCAGTTCACTCAGTTCAGGGTCGCAGTAGGGATCCTTGCAGATACCCTCAGCAGCAGCAGGAGCTGTGGGTGTGGCCAGGTGCAGAGTTCAGCTGTCTCCTGCTCCAGAGTGTGCTGGGACACTGCGAGTGTGCAAAGTTTAAAGTCTCCTCTGAGATTCATACAATTTCTTAACTGTAATAACATAAAAAACCAAATTAGAAAAAACAGATCACATACTTCCTGCATGTAAATGCACAGAAAATATATTACCATTCTAAAATTTAGGAAAGAGAGCATGGTGAGAAAATGTTGTACTAAAGTAAATACAAAAGCTAACTAGGCAAACTCCAAAATATACATGTCCATATCTGATGTTAAAACACTCTTCAGATCTCTAATTCCATACAGTATTATTAATTGCAACACTCTTGGCCAAGTTGTCCCTGGCTAGGTCTCCAACCAATAGTGAAGGTGTTGCCTAACAGGACTTCCCCTATAATCAAATGAATAGCCAACCTAAGTGCCATCACACAACTTACATTCAACAATGAATAGAGGTAGAGGCAGAGGTATATGGCTGAGCACTGGGTTGAGCTCATTGTTCAGCTGAGAGCAGGGGAAAAATGTCTATATGACCAAGGGGGAAGTGTTTATGATGAGAACTTCCACAGTGATGGCTGGCTGGAGTTCTGGGGAGCTCACTGAATTAAGAACATCCACTGGAGAAACTTCAAGAAAAGGAACTAGGCCCTCCAAGAATAGGCAGCTGTCCACTGACATGGGCAGTATGTACAACCTCAATGGGAGAGATCAGACTGTGTTTCTATGTGTGGACTGGCACCTTGGTGCCCATTCCCTTCAGAGGAACACCTAACCCAGTCATGACATTAGGATGAGCAAACCAGACCATCCAGGAGTAGATGCTGAGCTAATTCACCTTGGGACCTCTTACACTTCTCGGATAGGGGATGGGCAGATGGAAAGGATGGAGGCTGAAGGCAGACAGGGAGGGATTGGAAGGGGGAAGGGAGGGAGAACAAGAGGATACATAGAAAAAAAAGGACTTTATTTTCTAAAATAAATAAAATAATATCATTTTTCCTTTATTAGCTCTAAAGCTAAAACCATCTGTCAAAGCTGCCAAATTCCACTACCTGCTGGGGCTGAAATATGACCTTCTCATTTAATTATATTTTCATCATCTTTTTTTTTTATCTTTCACTACCTAAGTTTGGCTGTCCCGAAACTTGCTAGGTGGACCACACTGGCCTCAGACTTAGAGATCTGCCACCTGTCATCTTCCCAGTATTGGGATTAAAGGTGTGTCTCACAATACCTGACTCCAATTTTTGCTTTAGTTTCTTCTCACAAGTTGAAAACTTAGCTGGGTGAGATTTTGTTCTGAGGTCACCACTCCCATCATACCATTTCTTAACCCATTTATCTCCCTGAACATAGAATTTAGCTCCATTCGACTTTCTGGAGCTCTTTTTCTCCTCTAAATTTACTTTTTGGAATTCACCCTGCTCAATTTTCTTTTTTTTTTATTATAAATTCTTATTAGAGTTACCACTAAAAACTACATGACTGAGTCTATATTAGGCTATTTGGAGATTTATTTTCTGCAAACAGAATAAATCCCAAACTCCTTAATTTAGCCTCAGTCAACTATTTGAACAAGTGTGAAAGCAAGCCCCTGTCTTCAAAATATCACAAAACAATCTTTAAGCAACAAACTATAATTTATCTCCTCTGAAACCTCTTGAGTAGTCCCCAACAGTTCAAATACCTTTTAACACTCTGTTTTCTCTGTTACTACTCATGTGGCCAATTAAGCAGTGCTTAAAGTATTCTAATTACCAAAGTCTAAATTTCTTTCAAAAGCACATGGCCAAGCCTATCACAATGGTACCTGAGTCCCCTGGTACTAACTTCTGACTTAGTTTGAGTTTTCACTGCTATGAAGAGATATCATGACCATGGCAACTCTATGAAGAAAACATTAAATTGGAATGGCTGACTTTCAGTTTGAGAAGTTCAGTCCATTATAATCATGATAGAGAGCATGGAGGCATGCAGGAAGGTATGCTGGAGGTGAGAGTGCTATACTATATCTTGGCCAGAAGACAGCAGTAAGACAACTAACACAGTGGATGGTTTTCTGTGTATAGGAAGCCTCAAAGCAAACCTTTACAATATCACACTTTCTCCCACAAGGCCATATCTCCACTCCAACAAAGTCATAACTCCTCATTTTGCCACAGGAGTGATAAAAATATGAGATTTTGGGGGGCAATTATATACAAACTCCCACATTAAGAGATACAAATTAGACAATAAGTTATTTTCTATGTACCAGAGAGGATGAGAATTATTAATGTAAAAACGTAAATTAAAATTTGTGATGTCATTCAGAGAGATTTTACTGTAAAGAAAGTTGTGATCACGCTTTTGAGAATTCTAGAAAATATCTAAAAAAGAAACAAACATATTTAAATGGTTATAGGGGTTTGGTGGCTATCCCACATGCTTTTCTACATGCTGGAAAGTTTAAATAGCACTCGTCACAATTATGATAAATGTACTTTAATTCTGCTTTCTCCTCAGAACCTATGATATATTTGAGTTAACTTTCTTATTGGTATAAGATGTATGTTTACATATATATTTTTCCAGGTATATGTTCAATTATTTGTCACTATTTATTTAACTTTGTTTGGAAATTTTAACAAAAACTAAGACCTGTATTCAGAGTGGAATCAGAGTGAGAAGAATTCAGCTCCTGGGCCACCCTTCTGGAGAAACTCTATTTGAGGCAGTTGTCAAAACTAAGGGTCTGATCTCAGACTCTTGCTAGTAGATAGGACTTAGGCTTTAAGTGTGAGGGGCCTCCTCCAATGACCCCCTAAAAAAAAGGAACCACACAAGCCTGGGCCCCACCTCTAGGGCAAACTTCATAATCAGAGATAGACTGACGTCTTTGAAACTCAGACCTGTGTCCAGAGTAGAGTCAAAGATCATGCAGACACTTTGCTCAAAGCAGACAGGAGACCCACAAGCCCTCTAGCCACAACTGAGTAGTACCTTACTAAGTGCAAACCACTGAAGCCATGGGCAAATGCCAGTGCAAGAATACATATAACAATATAAAGAACAACAAGGCAACACCAGAAGAATCTGGTGGTTCTACAACATCAAGACCTGAACAGAGCAATGAAGAAGAAACAGAAGGAAACAACAGCAAAAATACCTTTATGGAGATTATAGAAGCCTTAAAAGAGGATATAAAAATTCCCTTAAAGAAATAGAAACAAACAAACAAACAGAAATTGGTAGAGATGAACAAATTCTTGAAAGAAAACCAAGAAAAAAAATGAAAGAAACATTCCAAGAACTAAAAATTAAAATAGCAGCAATAAAAAAGGCACAAAATGCCACAGAGGTGGAAATAGAAAATCTGAAGAAAAGAGCTAGAACTACAGATAAAAGCATAACCAAGGTGTACCCCACAACCACTGAACAGCTTGGGATCTAAAACACCTTTTACTGGCACTTTGGATCCCATTCCCTCCAGAGGAATATCTGACCCAGTCTTGATGTTGAGGTGAGGAAAGCATATATACCTGGAGTGGATGCTGAAGTAAGCCACCTTGGGACCTTTTTACTTCCTGCCCTTACTGGGAAGAAGATAAGGAGATGGTAAGAAGAGAGTGTGACTGGGAAGGGTGAGAGGTGCAAAGGAGCTTGAACAAGGGGGCACATAAATAAAAAAAAATGAGACTATTGATAATTAAAGCAGAGGGAATAAAAGAAATTTTAACATTCAGTTGATTCTTTTAGAAAAATAAATATTTATTGCTATAGAGAAAATTTGTCAGTTACTTCTTTTTTAAAAATATATTAATATATTTTATAAAATAAAGACTTTTTTAATCCATGTATCTCTTTGTTCCAAACCCCTTTCCCCTCCAGATCTCTTCTTGTCAGCCTTCAGCCTCCCACCTCCCAATTCTCCCATCCCCTCCCCAGAAAGAGCAAGAGGTCCCAAGATGGATCAGCTCAGCATCCACTCCAGGCAAGTCTGATTTTCTTATCCTAATATAAAGACTGGGTTAGTTGTTCTTCTGGAGGGAATGGGCTCAAAGGTGCCAGCCCATACATAGGAACACAGTCATCACTCCCCTTGATGTTCCACATACTGCCCATTTCAGTGGATAATTGCCCATCCTTGGAGTGCCTAGTTCTTTTTCTTGATGGTTTCCAGGTGGCTGTTCTTGATTTAGTGAGCTCCCCAGAGCTCCAGCCACACATCCCTATGAGAATTTTCCTCACAGTCCCAATCCCCTCGCTTATATAGAGTCTTCTTCTCTGCTGTCAATTGAACCAGGGATTCAGCTGAGTGCTCAGCCATGTATCTCTGCCTCTACCCCTATTCATTGTTGGTTGTAAGTTCTGTGATGGCACTTGGGGTGGCTATTCATTTGATTTTAGGTTTAGGTAACACCATTGCTGTTGGTTGGAGACCTAGGCAGGGACATCCTATGAGTTCTTGGAGATTTTCTTAGCACCTGGTATTTTTCCAACCCCACATTGCATTACTTTATTAAGATCTTGATCTTTTATTTTACCCCTCCTTGTTGTTCCTTTGACTCAGTCATCTCCTTCTCTCATGATTTGTTCCCTCCTCTTCTTGGTTGCAATCCCTTATGCTTCCAAATAGCTAAGGAGATCTTCTCTAATTTCTCTTCTCAGGGGAATCCCTGGATGTCTCTCTTAAGTTCCTTCAGATCACAAACTGTTCAGTGGTTGTGGTTTGCAGGTTGGGTATTCTTTGATTTTTGTTTAAATTCTACTAATGGGTGACTACATCCTCTGTTTTTCTTTCTGAATTTGTGACACTTCTCTCAGGAGAATATTTTCCAAATCCATCCATTTGCCTGCGAATTTTAGAATGCCATTCTTTTTTACTGCTGAATAGTACTCCGTTGTGTAGATGTACCATCGTTTGTTATTCCATACTAGAGATGAGGGGCATCTAAGTTGTTTCCAGGTTCTTGCTGTTACAAATAATGCTGCTATATAAATAGTGCCTTTGGGGTGTGACTGTGCATACATTGGTTATATGCCCAATAGTTGTATTGCTGAATCCTTGTGGAGATTAATTCCCAGTTTTCTGAAGAATGCTGTACTGCATTCCAATGTGGCTAAAAACGTTTTCACTCCCCTCAACAATGGAGGAGTGTTCCTCTTATTCTGCATCCTCTCCAGCATAGTCTGTCCTCCCTGTTTTGGATCTTAGCCATTTCTGCCAGGTGTAAGGTGGTATCTCCAAAGTTGTTTTAATTTGCATTTCTTTAATGGCTAAAGATGTTGAGCAATTTTTCAAGTGCCTTTTAGCAATTTGTAAGTCTGCTGAAAATTCACTTTTCAGTTCTAAACTCCAGTTTTTTAATTGGGTTATTTAGGGTTTGGGGCTCTAGTTTCTTGAGTTCTCTATATAGTTTAGAGATCAGTCTTCTGTCAAGTCAAGGGTTGGTGAAAATCCTTTCCCATTCTGTAGGCTGTTGTTTTGTCTTATTGGCTGTGTCCTTGGCTTTACAGAAGCTTCTCAGTTTCAGGAGGTCCCACTTATTGACCATGGTTCTTAGTGTCTATGCTACTGGTGTTATATTTAGGAAGTGGTCACCTATGCCAATACATTGAAGGGTATTTTCCACATTCTTTTCTATCAAGTTCAGTGTAGCTGGGTTTATGCTGAGGTTTTGATCCACATGAATTTGAATTATGTAGTGTGATAGTTTTGCATCTTTTTGCATTTTTCTACATACTACCCTGCAGTTATACCAACATGCATTTAATATTTTTGTCCTCTTTCTCAAAAATTAGGTGTTCATAGGTGTTTGGGTTAATGTCGTGTCCTTCTATTTGATTCCATTGATTCACAAGTCTGATTTTATGCCAATACCAGGCAGTTTTTATTACTATAGATTCATAGTATAGTTTAAAGTCAGGGATAGCAATGCCTCCTGAGGTTCTTTTGTTGAGCAAAACTGTTTTGGCAATCCTGGCTTTCCTGTTATTCCAAATGAAATTGAGTATTATTCTTTCAAAGTCTATAAAAATTATGTTGAGATTTTAATTTATATTCCATTAAATATATAGATTGCTTTTGGTAAAATTGCCATTTATACTGTGTTGATCTTACCTGTGCAGAAACATGGGAGGTCTTTCCATTTTCTGATATCTTTTTCAATTTCTTTCTTCAGTGATGTAAAGTTTTTGTCAAATAGATCTGTTACTTCTTTGGTTATAGTTATACCTAGGTATTTAATGCTATTTGCTGCTGTTATAAAGGGTGATCATTCACTTTTTTTCTTTCTCAGCCCTTTTATTTTTAGTGTATAGAAGGGCTATTGATTTTTTTTTTTTTTAGTTAATCTTGTATCCTGCTTTATTGCTGAAGGTGTTTAAAAGCTGCAGGAGTTCCAGGTAGAATTTTGTGGATCACACATTTCTAATGTGTCATGGAATGAGTCCAAGCTCTGAAGTCAAGAATGAACAAGAATCACATCTGGACAGCTCGCAAAGAATGGACAAAGCCACAGATAAATAAATCACATTTTATTCACCAACATACAGGACCTTAGGCAGGAAGATGCTGGCAAGCAACCAAACATACTCCAATATTGGTGGGACAACAATAGGTAGGTATAGGTATATATAAAGGCTGTCACACATGTAACAAAGAGATAGATCCACAGGCCTGGACACAGACATATATATGGAGGCTGACAAAAACAAAGGTACTTACTCAGACATCTATATTGATTTATATAGAATCAAGACATAACCCTTGTTTAAGTTTCTACTTTCTAGATATCTACTGTAAACTCTTTTGGGGTGACTCAAAGCTCCTTGTAAATTCAGTGTTACCTATCTTGCCCAGGGCTGGATTAACATCAAGTTATCTAAATCATAAATTTGGCTTTATATTCTTCTATTTACTACAGATGGCTATGTAATGATTTTATGATGATTCCCTGAATGTCTTTGTTATATCATTTAAATATCTAAGCCATTTTGATGGTAATATCTTGATCTTTTTATTACCTTATAATTTTTCTGAATGATAATATAATTATTGACTTTTCAGTTGTCCCCTTGACACTTTTTGTTATAATTCTAAATTAATTTGGAAACTGTTCAACTAATATATATATATATATACATGTATATATATGTATACACACACACATATATATATATTCTTATAGATGCCAACAACAAAACAATAGCGAATTATGTAATCTACATTGCCTGTAGCATATTGATCTAGGTTCTCTACATATTCTCCAGTGATGAGTGGCTTCTTTTTACTATCTTATATGTAAAAACTTTTAGGTTTCATAAGATTGCTATTGATACCACAGTATGTGAAAGGGAGTTATCTTTTGCTTTCTGCATGGGTTTCTGGATACTGGAGATGGTGGTAAATTTATTATTGCTGAACAATAGCAAAGGCTAAATTCTCTACTATGCCACTGTGCCACCACTTATGTTGCTCCACTAGAATGATGTATATATTAGAGTTACTATAAAACACAAAACTCCTCAAATGTTATCTAATGACACTTCTTATTCTTTTTCTTCTCTTCACTTGTCAGAATCTTCTTCTGTGCATTCTTATATATTTTTTGTACATGCACACACAAAGTCAATTTCTTTGTTATTCTTTGTGGTAAGAAAACTATGGTGAAAATATATGCCCAGAACAAAACTTAGTCTCAGTGGACATTCACTTAACCAATTTTATTTCCATTTAATGACACTATTTTTCAATCATTTTACTGTTATAGCATTTTTTCTATTTGGTGTCAACATGGGTCAAGTATTTATAACTTGAAACTTGCAAATAATAAGCAACTGTAAAAAAAAAAAAGCCTACTGTGAAAAAAATAAATAAGCAATATAAAGACATAAAAAGAATTGGTTTAAATTAGTCAAAATATATAAATTAATCAAAACATATGCTTTAAAAATTTATTTCTTTGAGGAAGGTGTAATCACAATGCATTTCATTGAGTAATGATAAACATGACAGAGGCAAGGGATAAACTACTTTTGGTAGAAAAACAACTTTACATTGATACCATTCAGCCTTACAGACTGAATAAACTTAGAAAAAGCTGAGAAGAGCTAGAATAATATAATTGCTCACTACAAAGAAAAGTTAAAGAGATAAGAAACTTGGCACTGGCAAGACGACTCATTGAATAACATGCTTTTGTACAATCATAAATGACAACCTAGGTTTGCATCCTTTCAGATAAAAGTGGTAGAACACATACCTGCAACACTAGTGGTAAGAAGATTGGAATCAGCACGGTCCCAGGGTCAACCAGTGTACCCTAAGAAGCAATCTGTAGGTTCAATAAATATCCTGTCTTAAAAATAATGTAGTAAAAAGATTGAGGAAGTCATACTGAAATCAAGTTGTGACTTCAATGTGAGTCCCATGGTTAGGATTGCCCACATGAACACATGCGTATATCACTGTGGGGGGGACTAAAACATTGAGTATATTGCCATTTTGTTGATGTTTTAGACTATTGTTTGTTTTTGTTTTGTGTAATACTTGTACATGTGCTTTTAAAGAAACTACAGCAGCTAGCATTAGGCAATGGATTAACGTGTCTTAATATAAACTTCAAAAATTTTTACCCAGGAAAAATTCTTTAAAGAAGAAAAGACTTCATAAAAGGTACTGAGAAAAACAAAGTAGCAATAAATCATCAAATACATTTAATAATCGATAATTTCACTTTGAAGGAAAAATATGATTGACTATTATATTCTTGTATGAAAACTTTTGAGTCAGACCCAAATTGGAAAATATTATTTAAGTATTAGTTCCATGATTCATTCATGTATAATATGAGGAATGATTTCTACTGAAGTCTTTTGAAGTATAAAAAGTGCCCAAATATTCTCACAAATGCTGGACTATACAGTAACAGCAAATGCCATAATGAGTTTTAATGAGGAAAAAAATGTCCAAATAAAACATCCCTGATGGCAGGTGAAGAGCTATATATTTTAATTTTTCTTATATATGTTCAAAATATAGGATAGGCATTCTTCTTCTGAAAATCCTTTCAGTTAATTTTGCAGTGAATGTTAGATTAAGGTAGCAAATGAAGCAAGAAGAAAATTACATCATAAGAACTGTCAGACTCTTTTAAAAGACTGCTGTTTCTTTTGTATGTAGTAAGTTCCAAAGCTATAATTTCCCATTTACATCCCTTTGTAATTGTATATATGGGCCATTTATTCCAATTTGATTCCATTTGCTCTTTGTCAGTGGAAGTGTTCTCACACACTCGTATTAACTGCAGTTTCCTTTTAAAAGCACATTATAAAAAAATTGTCCCTGCCACTTTTCTTTGACATTGACATTTTCTATTATAGAGTTTAGGCCTCAGATGATTGAAAGCTTGTGTTATTCAGTTCTAATGGATTGTGTTTTAAAATGTGTTAGTTTAGAATAGTATAGCCCATGGATTGTCAAGTTCATGTTATGAAAGGATGAAGTCCCACAGTCATTTTTGTCAGAGTACCTACCATAAAATATTTCAGTATATATTTTTTGAGTTTGGGTGCTTTATTTGAACAAAGATCCAAGAAAGAGTGGTGAGCTAGAAGGCCTAGCTTTATAAAACTCAGTATGGATAGTTTTAACAGCAATTGAAGCTGTACTCTTATTTATTTATTTATTTATTTATTTATTTATTTATTTATTTATGGAACTGCTATTGATATGTGTATCAATTTTTCTTTAGCAATTTTCTTAATTTAAAAAATTTAAAAGTGAGGAAATTACTATTTTTGAGATTGTAGTTGAACTAAAACTTTTTTTCCATTTTTTCCTTCTCCATACCATGATATATATATATCTCTTGCCTCTTTAAATTCATGGACTTTTCTTCATGAGTTATCAAAAGCATATATATATATATATATACGTATATGCTTGTGTGTGTGCATATATATACATATCCATATTCACAAATTTAACCAGAACCCATTAAAAAATTCGAGATAATCAGCAGTCATGATCAACTGTTTCTATAGCACAGAAAATGGCAAATCCCTTGAGTTTTCTACATATTTTAGAGATCAATCCTCTGTCACTTGTAGGGTCAGTAAAAATCTTTTTCCATTATGTAGGACATCATTTTGTCTTATTGACTGTTCCCTTGGCCTTACAGAAGGTTCTCAGTTTTAGGAGGTACCATTATATTGATTGGTGTTCTTAGAGTCTGTTCTACTGGTGTGATATTTAGAAAGTGGTCACTTGTACCAATGCGTTGGAGGGTATTTCTCAATTTCTTCTCTCTCAAGTTCAGTGTAGCTGGGTTTATGTGGAGGTCTTTGATCCTCTGGGATATAAATTTCGTGCAGGGTGATAGATTTGGATCTATTTGAATTTTTCTACACACTACCATCCAGTTATGCCAACAACATTTGCAGAAGACAATCATTTTTCCTTTGAATATTTTTGGCCTCTTTGTCAAAAATCAGGATTTCATAGGTGTGTCAGTTTATATCAGGGTCTTTGATTTGATACAATTAATCCAAGAGTCTATTTTTATCCCAGTACTAACCTGTATTTATTACTGTAGCTCTATAGTGTAATTTGAAGTCAGCGATGGTGATGCCTCCTGAGGTTCTTTAGTGAGCAAAATTGTTTTGGCAATCCTGGCTTTCTGGTTATTCTAAATGAAATTGAGTATTGTTCTTTCAAGGACTATAAAAACAATTTTTGGATTTTGATGAAAATTGCATTGAAACTGTAGATTGGTTACTGTAAGATTGACATTTTCACTGCGTTAATTCTATCTATACAGGAATATGGGAGTTCTTTCAATTTTCTGGTATCTTCTTCAATTTCTTTCTTCAGTGATTTGAAGTTTGTGTCAGAATGACCTGTTACTTCTTTGGTTACAGTTACTCCAAGGTATCTAATACTATTTGCAACTATTATAAAGGGTGATGCATCCCTTATTTCTTTTTCAGCACTTATATCTATAGTGTATAGAAGAGCTACTGATTTCTTTGAGTTAATCTTGTATCCTGCTACGTTGCTGAAGAAGTTTATCAGCTGTAGAAGTTCCTTGGAAGAACTTTGTGGGTCACTTATGTATACAATCAAATATCTGCAAACAGAGATAGTTTCACATCTTCTTTTCCAATTTGTATCACCTTAATCTCCTTTTATTGAATAGATGAAGGGAGAGAGGACATCCTTGTCTACTTCCTGATTTCATTGGGATTGCTTTGATTTTTCTCCATTAAGTTTCATGCTGGCTGTCAGATCTTGTTGATCACCTTTATTATATTGAGATATTGTCCCTGTATTCCTGATCCCTCCAGACTTTTATCATAAAAGAGTGTTAGATTTTGTCAAAGGCTTTAACAGCATCCAAGGATATGATCATGTGATTTTGTTCCTTTAGTTTGTTTATATGATGGATCACGTTTATGGTTTTTCATATGTTAAACAAACCCTCCATTTCTGGGAGGAAGCATACTTGGTCGTGGTGGATGATATTTTTTATATATTGTTGTATACGGTTTGCCAAAATTTTGATGAGAATTTTAGCATCAATATTCATGAGGGAAATTGATCTCTAATTCTCCTTTGTTGTGTCTTTGAGTGGCTTGTATATTAGGGTAATTGTGGTCTTATAAAAGGAATTTGGCAATATTCCTTCAGTTTCTACTGTGTGAAACAGTTTGAGGAGTACTGGTCATAATTTTTCTTTGAATGTCTGGTAGAATTCTGCACTGAAACCATCTGAAACTGGGCTTTTATTTTTGGGGAGCCTTTAATGACAGCTTCAATTTCCTTAAGGGTTATAGGCCTGTTTAGGTAATTAATCTATTCTTCATTTAAGTTTGGTAAATGTTACCTGTCCAGAAAACTGTCCATTTTTTCTAGGATTTCCATTTTTTATGGAATATAGATTTTCGAATTATGATCTGATAGTTCTCTGTATTTCCTGGGGATCTGTTGTTATGCCCCCTTTTCATTTCTGATTTTGTTGATTTGGACACTCTCTCTCTCTGCTTTTTGATTAGTTTGGAATAGGGCTTATCTATCTTGTTTACTTTCTCAAAGAACCAATTCTTTGATTCATTGATTCTTTGTATTGTTCTTTTTGTTTCAATTGTATTGATTTCAGCTCTAAGTTTGATTATTTCTTGCCATCTACTCCTTCTAGGTGAGTTTGCTTCTAATTGTTCTAAGGCTTTCAGCTGAGCTGTTAGGTCTCTAGTATGGGATTTCTCTAGGTTTTTTATATAAGCATCTTGCGCTATATAAATTTTCCTCTTCAGACTGCGTTCATTGTGTCCCACAAGTTTGGGTAGATTTTGGATTCATTTTAATTAAATTCTAGGAAGACTTTGATTTCTTTCTTAATTTCTTCCTTGACCTAGAGGTGGTTTATATGAGTGATGTTTAATTTTCATGAATTGGTAGGCTTTCTTTGATTTTTGATGTTGTTGAACTCTAACTTTAGGCCCTGGTGTTGCAATATGTTACAAGGGATTATTTTCATTTTTTTGTATCAGTTGATATTTGCTTTATGACA
This sequence comes from Sigmodon hispidus, assembly GCA_004025045.1. Taxonomy (NCBI): domain Eukaryota; kingdom Metazoa; phylum Chordata; class Mammalia; order Rodentia; family Cricetidae; genus Sigmodon; species Sigmodon hispidus. The sequence continues at coordinate 2,615 of PVIH01028272.1, read as the reverse complement.
AATTATGTGGTCAATTTTGGAGAAAGTTCCATGAGGAGCTGAGAAATATGTATATTCCTCTGTATTTGGGTGGAAGCTTCTATAGATATCTATTAAATCCATTTGCATGATAACCTCTTTTAGACTCTTTATTTTTCTGTTGAGTCTCTGTCTGGTTGATCTATCCAGGGGTAAAATTGGGACTTGAGCTTTAGCACTGTTTCTTTTACATAGGGAGATACCCTTATAATAGGGGAATAAATATTCAGGATTGAAATCTCCTCTTGACCAATTTTTCCTGTGATGAATAATTAATGAACCACTTGGTCCCTTTTAATTGCTTTTGACTTAAAGTCTACTTTGTTAGATATTAGCATGTCAACCCCAGCTTGTTTCTTAGGACTATTTTACTGGAAAATCTTTCCTGAACCCTTTACTCTAAGCCTGTGTCTGTCTTTGCAGTTGAGGTGTGTTTCTTCTATGCAACAGAAGGAAGGCTTCTGTTTTTGTATCCATCTAAACAGAATATGTTTTTGTATGTTTCTTTTTATGAGTGAGTTGAGTCCATTGATATTGAGATATTAGTGACCACTGATTGATATTTCCTGCTATTTTTGGTGGTAATTTGTTTGTATTTCCTTTCTCTGTGGTATTTTTCTGTGGGAATATTGATTGTTTGTGGTTTCATGGGCATATCTGGGGTCTTTAGGTTGGAGTTTCCCCTCTAATGGTTTCTGTAGTGCTGGATTGGTAGATAGATATTGTTTCAGTCTGACATTGTCACAAAATATGTTGTTTACTCCATCTACGGTGATTGATAATTTTGCAAGTTATAGTATTCTAGTTTGGCAGCAATGCTCTTTTAGCAACTGTATAACTTCTGACCAAGCCCTTCTAGCTTTTATCTTTTCCAGTGAATAGTCATTTCTTACTCTGATGGGTTTTCCTTTATAGGTAAGTTGACCTTCATCTTTTGCAGCTCTTAAATTTTTTTCTTTCTTCTGTATGTTTTGTGTCTTGATTATTATGTGCCGTGCTGACTTTTTTGGGGGGCATATCTATTTGGTGTTCTGTAAGATTCTTGTATCTTTATACTCCTTTCCTTCTTCAAATTAGGAAAGTTTTCTTCTATGATTTTATTGAATTCATTATCTGTGATTTTGAGCTGGTATTCTTCTCCTTCTATTCTTATTATTCTCAAGTTAGGTCTTTTAATGGTGTCCCAGATTTCCTGAACATTTTGTGTTATGGCTTTTTTGGTTTAGTATTTTCATTGATATATCTATTTGAGCTACTGAGTCTTCCACTTCAGAGATTCTCTCTTCCGTCTCTTGGATTCTGTTGGTTATGATTGTATCTGTTCTTCCAGCTTTTTATTTCAGGTTTTCTATTTCCATCTTTGCCTCATTTTGTACCTTTTTTATTGCTCCTATTTCATTTTTTAGGCCCTGGCATGTTTCTTTTAGTTTTTGGTTTAACTTTTCTTGCTTTTCTTTCAAAGATTTTTTTCATCTCTTCTGACTTTTTGTTTGTATTTTTTTCTGTCTCTTTAAGGGAATATTTCATATCTCCTTTGAGGGCTTCAATGATCTTCATAAAGTTATTTTTGGTGTTGCTTCCTTCTGCTTCCTCTTCATTGCTCTGTTCAAGTCTTGTCATTCTAGAACTTCCACTTTCTTTTTGAGTTACCTTTTTGTTCTTTACGTTAATATATATATATATATATATATATATATATATATATATGCACTGGTTATTCCCATGGCTTCAGTGGTTTATGATTAGGTGGTTCTTGTTCAGTTGTGGCAAGAGGGCTTGTGTGTCTCCTGTCACCTCTGAACAAGGGGCCTGCTTTATCTCTGACTCTGCTCTGGGTATGCGTCTGAATTTCAAGTCCTCAGTCCTTATCTGCTGATACAGTTGAGGATGGGGTTGCCATGCGATGCCCCCTATTTTAGGTGCAGCTAGAGGAACCCCATATAGTCAAATTTATTTCCTGTCTCCTGAGGAGTGTGTGGAGACATGCACCACAGACAGAACCTGGTCCCAGAACAGGAATTGGAACACAACTTTCCCTAGGCAGGGATTCAAGTGCTGCAGCCTGCTGACCTCACCTCACCTCTGGGCAGAGTCTGAGTCTGGATTTCAAAGTCCTCAGTTCTTCTCTGTTGATGCAGATGGAGGCAGGGTGACCATGCAAGTTCCATTGTTTTAGTAGCAGCAGGAGTAGCCCCTCACAGCCAAACTTTATTTCTGTCTGCTAAGGAGTGTGTGGAGACATGCACCACAGACAGAACCTCTTGACAAAAATTTTAAGTCATTTAAGAAAAAATTATTTGGGATATCAGAAAATGGAAAGATCTCACATGTTCCTGGGTAAGTAGGATCAACATAGCTAAAATGGCAATCCTGCCAAAAGGAATCACCGGATTCAATGCACTTTTCACCAAAATCCCAACACAACTTTTTACAGACTTTGAAAGAACATTACTCAATTTCATTTGGAATAACTGGAAAGCCAGGATTACCAAAACAATTTTGTTAAAAAAAAAAAAAAAAAAAAAAAGAACCTCAGGAGCCAACACCATCCCTGGCTTCATGTTATACTATCGAGCTACATTAATAAAAACAGCCTT
>PVIH01028271.1:0-15473 GCA_004025045.1 Sigmodon hispidus | reverse complement strand
ATGATCTGATAATTCTCTGTATTTCCTGGGGGTCTGTTGTTATGTCCCCCTTTTCATTTCTGATTTTGTTGATTTGAACACTCTCTCTCTGTTTTTTGATTAGTTTGGCTAAGGGCTTATCTATCTTGTTAATTTTCTCAAAGAACCAACTCTTAGATTCATTGATTCTTTGTATTGTTCTTTTTGTTTCAATTGTATTGATTTCAGCTCTAAGTTTGATTATTTCCTGCAGTCTACTCCTTGTAGGTGAGTTTGCTGCTAATTGTTCTAAGGCTTTCAGCTGAGCTGTTAGGTCTCTAGTGTGGGATTTCTCTAGGTTTTTCATATAGGCATCTAGTGCTATGAATTTTCCTCTCAAGATTGCTTTCATTGTGTCCCACAAGTTTGGATACGTTGTGGATTCATTTTCATTAAATTCTAGGAAGACTTTGATTTCTTTCTTAATTTCTTCCTTGACCCAGAGATGGTTTAGATGAGTGATGTTCAGTTTCCATGAGTTAGTAGGCTTTCTTTGGGTTTTGATGTTGTTGAACTCTAACTTTAGGCCCTGGTGGTCCGATATGTTACAAGGGATTATTTCCATTTTTTTGTATCTGTTGATATTTGCTTTATGATATATTGCTTTATGTGGTCAATTTTGGAGAAAGTTCCATGAGGAACTGAGAAATATGTATATTCCTTTGCGTTTGGGTGGATGCTTCTCTAGATATCTATTAAATTCATTTGCACCATAACCTTCTTTTAGACTCCTTATTTCTCTGTTGAGGCTCTGTCTGGTTGATCTATCCAGGGTTGAAAGTGGGGTATTGAAGTCTCTCACTACTAGGGTGTAAGAATTGATGTGAGATTTGAGCTTTAGCAGTATTTCTTTTACATAAGTAGGTGCCCTTATATTAGGGTCATAAATATTCAAGATTGAAATTTCCTCTTGACTAATTTTTTCCTGTGATGACTAAGTGGTGACCATCTTGGTCCCTTTTAATTGCTTTTAGCTTAAAGTCTACTTTGTTAGATATTAGGATGGCAACCCCCGCTTGTTTCTTAGGGCCATTTGACTGGAAAATCTTTTCCCAACCCTTTATTCTAAGCCTGTGTCTGTCCTTGTGGTTGAGGTGCATTTCTTGAAGGCAACAGAAGGATGGCTTCTGTTATTGTATCTATCACGCTAGTGTGTGACGTTTTATAGGCGAGTTGAGTCCATTGATATTAAGGGAAATTAGTGACCATTGATTGATATTTCCTACCATTTTTGGTGGTAACTTGTTTATATTTCCTTTCTCTGGAGTATTCTTCTGTGGAATTATTGATTGTTTGTGATTTCGTGGGTGTATCTGGGGTCCTTAATTTGAAGTTTTCCTTCTAATACTCTCTGTAGCGCTGGATTGGTAGATAGATATTCTTTCAGTCTGATTTTGTCATGAAATATCTTGTTTACTCCATCTATGGTGATTGATAATTTTGCAGGGTATAGTATTCTAGTTTGGCAGCCATGCTCTTTTAGTGTCTGTATAACTTCTGACCAAGCCCTTCTAGCTTTCATCGTTTCCATTGAATAGTCAGGCGTTATTCTGATGGGTCTGCCTTTATATGTAAGTTGGCCCTTTTCTTTAGCAGCTCATAAAATTTTTTCTTTGTTCTGTATGTTTTGTGGCTTGATTATAATGTGGCGCGCTGACTTTTTGGGGGGGTCATATCTATTTGGTGTTCTGTAAGCTTCTTGTATCTTTATAGGCATTTCCTTCTTCAGGTTAGGGAAGTTTTCTTCTATGATTTTATTGAAAACGTTATCTGTGCCTTTGAGGTGGTATTCTTCTCCTTCTATTTCTATTATTCTCAAATTAGGTCTTTTCATGGTGTCCCAAATTTCTTGAACCTTTTGAGTTATGGCTTTTTTAGTTTTACTATTTTCTTTGACTGATATATCTATTTGAGCTACTGAATCTTGCACTTCAGAGATTCTATCTTCCATTTCTTGAACTCTCTTTGTTATGTTTGTATCTGTGGTTCCAGGTTTTTCTTCAGATTTTCTATTTCCATTTTTGCCTCATTTTGTGCTTTTTTTATTGCTTCTATTTTAGCTTTTAGTTCTTGGTATGCTTCTTTCATAGATTTGTTCATCTCTTCCAATTTTTTGTTTGTATTTTCTTCTATTCTCTTTAAGGCTATTTTTCATATCTTCTTTGAGAGCTTCGATGATCATCAAAAAGGAATTTTTGGTGATGCCTCCTTCTGTTTCCTCTTCATTGCTCAGTTCAGGTCTTGTATTTGTAGGATCGCCACTTGTCTGGAGTTACCTTGTTGTCCATTATATTATTATGTAAGTTTTTGCACTGGCGTTTGCCCATGGCTTTAGTGGTTCACGATTAGGTGGCTCCTGGTCAGTTGTGGCACTCAGGCCTGTGTGCCTCCTGTCACCTCTGAGGAAAAGGTCTGCTCAATCACTACTTCTGCACTGTGCAGGGGACTGAATTTCAAGTCTTCAATCTTTCTCTGTTTGACCAATTAGAGGCGGGGTGTTGGCTGTGCAAACTCCCTCAGCAGCAGATGGGGGGGGGGCGTGACAGGCAGAGTTTATCTCCGCCTGCTCCAGGGTGTTCTGGGGCATGCTCTGCAGACAGCACCGGGTCCCAGAACTGGAACCGGAGCCGAGGGGAGCTCAAGTCTCCTCTCCCTGGCAGGGATACGGGCGCTGGGGCCTGCTGACCCCTCCTCACCTCTAGGTGGGGTCTGAGTCTGTCCTACAGGGTCCAGTCCTTATCTGATCGCTCAGTTGGAGGTGGGTAGCCTTGAGAATTTCCTCAGCAGCAGCTTGGGTGACCATGACAGGCAGAGTTTATCTATGCCTTCTCCAGAGAGCTCTGGGACACTCTCTGCAGACAGTACCTGGTCCCGGAACCCGCAAGTTGCAGCTTTATTATTCACATGTGGACACCCAGCTTCCCCAGCATGGTTTCTTGTCTTTGTTCCAATGTGTGTTTTTGGCTTTTGTTGAGGATCAGCACTAGGCTGTCTAGTTATTCTGTTATTCTGATGCAGCACCAGGCTGTTTTTGTTCAAGGACTCTGCAGAGTCCAGATCAGGTAGTGGGATACTTCCAGCATTACTCTCCAGGCTCACGATCACTTTGGACTTTCTGGTTTTGTGCCTCCTTATGACTTTTAGGATCTTTTTTTTTTCTAGTTTGGGGGACAATGTAATTAGTATTTTGTTGGGGAATCATTTGAATCACAAAAATCTGTTTGTCCTAGATTCTGCTAGATTGCTGAGATGAAAAATCATGGCCAGAAGCAACTGGGAAGAAAAAGTTTGTCTTGTACTTCCACACGTAGTCATCACTGAAGAAAGTCAGCACAGGAACTCAAGCAGGGCAGGAACCTGGAGGCAGGAGCTGATGCAGAGCCATGGAGGGTTGCTGCTTACAGACTTGCTCCTCATGGGCTGCTCAGCCTGCTTCCTTATAGAACCCAGGACCATCCTCATTGGCTGGGCCTCCCCAACCAATAATAAAATGCCCTACAGCTGGATCATATGGAGACATTCTCTTAAACGACATTCCCTCATTTCAGATAAATTTAGCTTGTGTCAAATGGACATAAAAGTAGCCAGTGGAGCAGCTGATTTTACAATATTGGTTTGACCAATCTTTGAGCATAGGAGATCGTCACTGCCAACTGTTGTCTTCGGTTTCTTCCTTCTGTACCATCTCCACACTCCCTTTCATCTCTCTGTCCAAGCTTTCTTCATTATGAATGGGATCTTTTTCTCTAGTGTCTTTCTCAGCAAGTTTATCTCTGGTGGACAGAAAGGCTGCTGACTCCTGCGTGTGAGTTTCCTACCCTGGGATTTACTGAGAGCATGTGTTGGGTCTAAGTTTTCTTGGAGAAGTCTTTGAGGACAGGGTCCTGTGGTCTTCAAGTAGATGCTCTGCTTCCCCTTTCCTACTTTACTATCTCTGTATCTTCCTGGAAGGTCATCATCCACTGGAGACAGGGTCTTCAGGGCTGGCTAAGTGACTAACTTGGCTCTAAAATTTTTTATGTATCAGAATCTCATTATTGTCTTAAAAATTATTGAAGATTCTATAGAACATTTGTTTTTGTGGACAATACCTACTGATATTAGGCTAGACATTAAAACTATGAGTTATATACATAAACATATAAGAAAACATTTTGCTTGTCATCAGAGCTATATCCTATATCATATAGTTTCTAGAACATGCTGCATATACACCTTGAAAGCAAGATTGAAAAGAGTAAGTAACAATTTAGTGCAATTTTGAAAATATTTTTTCTTATGGTGGCTTTGAAGAAGTCTCAGACTCCCTGGAAGTCTCTAGACTGCATCCTGCAAGCTGAAGGAGTTTCTCCAAGTCTCACTTAGAGAAAAAAACCTGCATTTTTCCTGATTCTTATCTGTAAAATGTGTAGACATCAATATTCCTTGTAGGTTGGCATAACTTTTTTGCACTTAATTTAGTCTATTTTTAGTCAATACAAGTATGTCATAAAATGTCTCTTCTGAGAATAAATCTTTGAAATGATATTGGAAGCCACTGCAGAGGTGGTGTTCACCTCACAAAACTCATTTTAGAAACTTAATAACATTAATAACTAATGAGAAAAGCCATATGTCAAATATAAAATTTAGTACTAACAGTTCAATTCTAAGCTGGGCATGTGGTGCAGGTCTGCAATTCCAGCTATTTAGGATGCAAAGACAGGAGAAATCCCACATTCATAATTTATCTTTCCTATAGAATGAGTTTAAGTTTCCTAAAGAATAAGTTTATGCAACTTAGCAAGACTTGCATATATAAAAAAATAAAACACACAAAAAAGTTTGAAGTCAAGCTCAGGGGTAGAGTGATTACCTTGCTTTTAAAAAGTCCAAGGCTCAACCCTTAGTATTGCCAAAATCATGATGATGATAACACTTTTGTACACATAAATGTATAATTTGGGGCCATCGTGTCTCTTCAGAAAGTTGTATTATTATTTATGCCTTGTGATCTTGCCTGGGTCTGGTTAGGTTAGGGAACTTGTTGTCATCTCCAGTGACTCCATATCCATAATAATTAGTGTCAGAGCATCATCCCCATGAGCCTGCAGCATTTTCCCCCAGTAGACACAACCCTTCCCTCCTCTGGCTTCATGCTCTTACAACCCACTCTTACAGACGCTCTGGTTAAGAGGTGATGTCTGTCATCAATCTAGATTTTAGTCTTGTGGCCAGTGACTGGCTTCAGCCTATGTGGCACTATGGCATGCATGATGCTATGCAGCATGACAATCATATGTACTGGGTCTTGTTTTCTTGATCCACTCATCAACATGAAAACAAACAGAAGAAGCTGGAGCTAGCTTGTGAATTAGTGGCCACATGGGGGCAGAGATGCTGTAGCTCTTAGCCAGATGCTCAGCATACCTGCTAAGGAAGCCACCTGGAGGCACCTGCTTGCTAACCTGGGATCTGCTTCCAGACCTCTAGGTAAACTTGAAGGCTCACAAGAATCACAAGAATTGCCTAGCTTAATCTGCGTACTGAATGGTAAACTAAATAAATGCTTAATTTGTTTTTTAAATGTAAGTTGTGGAAAATTTTAGTACAATGAAGGCTAACAGATACTTTAAACTGCTTTTTATTTGGGACCACCAGGGCCTAATTCTGCTGTGGCTCTGTCTAGTCCTTAAATTCCTGCTTCTTGTTTTCAGCTTTTGTGCTCCAATGTGTTTAGGGAGAATGGCAGCCGTGCTGACTCAAACACAGGCACATGGCGGTCTTCATGTCCTCTTTTTCCTTCTCAAACAAGGTCACCAGAACTCACTGTCACATTTGTCAACTGTCATAATGACTGTTTCACAACAAATAGAGTCATGTAACTGCTGCATGTTAACAGTGCTCCTTGGCTGTCTATGCAGGTGTGTTCAGCCATGACGTAGGAATGTGCTGGCTTACCTGAGATTTGAAGTAAGTTTCCTGTGGGGTGGCAAGCACATCTGCAGACGCAATGTCCAAATGCATGAGTGTCTGACGAAAGGAAGGCCGGTTCCGAGGCTTACTCTGCCTAAGAAAAAGATAGAATGTGCATCTCCGAGGGTGTGTGGCTGAGGCTGTATTCTGCTTTATGAAATACACATTTGATTCAAAGAACTGCTGTATCAGACAGTTTAGATGAGCTGAAGTGTGCAGAGAAAGTTCACAGGGACCAGCATCTCCTGATGACAGGGAGGGTTAGGTCAGAGATCTGGCAGGGACAGAGGAGTCACCCTAGCGCCCACCCAGCTGTTAGTCCTGAGCTGTTTAAGACACACAGCATACCCTGCTCTTAGGTTGAGGTCAGTCACACACATCTCCATGCATAGGAGCTGCTTCTGCAGGAAGACACAGCCTAATCTCACAGGTACAGAAAGTCAGGGCCAGGATTTGAATCCAGCTCTAAAGTCCCATAGCATTTGTCATCCCACCACGATTTGGATCTTTCCAAATGCCCCTCAGAGATGCCTCTGCTCTTTTAGAGAAATTTTCATAGCTTTTTAGAAAGGAAGTAAGAGAGAATAACAGCAGAATGCATTTCTTACCATGTCTGCTTCATAAGGATTTTGAAACCATCTGGGCAAGTGGAGGGGACTGGGAGGTGCAAGCTGTTGCTGCCAACACCCCAAATGATGGCTGAAGAGTCCACATCCTTGTAGGGGATCTCCCCTGTCAGCAGCTCCCAAAGCACCACTCCAAAAGACCTGCAGCAGGAGGGACATGAAGGCAGTTCAAAGGGACGAACTCACTTTAGCTCTATAATTAACTGAAAGCCGGGAAGAAGGTACATGCTTGTAATCCCAGTACTCAGAGGCTGAGCTGGGAGGATCATGAGTTCAAGGACAGCCTGGGTACACAGCAGGTGTCAGGCCATCCTGAGCTGTATGGTGGGGACCTACATTATCAAGAACAAATAAATTGTGTTTAATAGGTTTTACTCAAAAAAGTGAGACTTATGCAGTGCATTTCATAAAACTCTCTACACTAAACTGCTATTCAAAGTAAACTTCAGTTTTTTAGAAAGTTTAGCATATTCATGGAGATGCCTCAGAACTGATTGTTTACTGGATATCCACCCCAATTCCTCACCTAAATCTTCTTGGCATATATCATACTAGGTAAACCTTACAGAATCTGAAACTAGAATCAACCAGAGGGAAAAGCATGGAGGGCAGAAACCAGGTAAAAGTGGGCAGGGCTTCTGAGATGGTGTGTGTGCCAGGGGGCAGCCCTCACCATATGTCCACCTTCTCAGAGACAGGCTCATTCCGGATCACCTCAGGCGCCATCCACGCAACTGTACCAGCAAAGGACATCTTGGTGCTTTTATCACTGAGCTCCTTAGAGGTACCAAAATCTGAAATTTTGACTGCATCTGTGTGAGTCACTAAAACACTTTAAAAAGAAATAAAGATGAGAAATAGTTCATTGGAGATGAAGAGAGAACTGAGTCTAGGCAGTGACTGACGCTTCATCTGCTACACCAGAGTTCAGCTTACAGTTCCCATTGCTTTTGGGCCTCACGCTAGAAACAGCATCACCTGCACCTGCCTGGCAGGCAGCTCAGCCCCATCACTTGCTAACCGCAACTAATGCTAGCTCTCCCTTCTAGGCCCATTTCCTCTCTATAAATACACGAGCAGGACCGTGACATCAGGGCCTAAGAGGAATGCTGAGCCATCTCCAAGCCAAGGATGAGCACTGATAACCTAAGGCCCAGTAGCTCCCATACAGGACATGCTTTACTTTTCACAAGAGCCACTACAATGTGCCTGGAACACACTGCTTTTGCTAGTCCTAATGGTGTGTACAATATGAATATTGATATCCCCCCCATTACACTGCTCCACTTGAAGAAACTCATTCAATGTGTTAGAATGTTAAGGAGTTAGGGTGCTGGGTCCTAAACAATATAGAGGCCAATTTCAACCACACAAACTGGGTGTGGTGGCATCTAGCCCTCCAAAAGTAGAGGAGGTGGATCTCTGAGTTTAAGGTCAGTGTAAGGATTCTTGGCAGCAGCCACGTAGTAAAGCCAACTTGGCACTGGCAAAGCACGCCATACAGAGGGCACGCCCCCAGGCGTGGCTATTTAAATCTGTGCCCACCATGTCTTAAAGGAGACAACACGTGAAGGCTGATCTCTTGATCTCTTTTTCTTCCTCTGCTCCCCTCCCCAGTACCCACTTGTAACTCCCTTGTGTGGTAACTGGTGATGTGCGTCTCTTCTCAAGCACAAAACCAACAGTCAGCCTGGTTTACACAGTGAGTTTCAGGCTATCCAAGGTTACAAAGTGAGACCCTGACAAAACAAAAAACAAAAAACAAAAAAAAAACAAAATGAAGAACACCCCACCCCACCCAACACACACCAAACCCAACCCTTCTCCCTCAAGCTCCAGCCAGCAAGAGTCATATCACTCAGTAGTATCTGATTAAGGGAGGAAAGAGGACAGGGGAATCTGAACTCCAGCCCATCCCTTCTGTTTGCTTTACCCACACACAGCTACCAAGTGTCTGCATACTGAGCAGCTTGGTGTTAGGCCTGCTTGGGGACACCTTCAGCCACATCCACTGGAATATAAAACTAACATCACTTAGGACTTTTTGATTTTCATCTTGGTGAAAATACATGACAATTAGAATATTATGGGATAGCTGAGGCAGCTAAACAGGCTGGGTTTTCTTAAGTAAGAAAGAAAAATGACTGTTGCTGACTTTCTTTCTGAGATGTTGGCCCATGCATGCACGCACGCACGCACGCACGCACGCAGCCTAGCCTTGGAGAGGAGACTGGCTTCAGACTCCTGAGCTCCTGCCTCTACCTTCCAAGTGCTAGACTGTAGACATGCACCACATCTTTAAACCAAAATGTGATGTAAAGCAATGTTCAGGACAGGGACAACTGGGAAGATGTCATTTCATCAATTGCTTTCTTTTATACAATGTGGAAGATTGAATAAACATTTCTTTTAAAGTGGTTAACAGTTATCAATTATCATTTGGAAGTAGAAGTTACTAGAAAGAACTCTATAATTACGTAGTTATTTCTCTTATAGCCACTGCAAACCTTGCATCTGCTCATTTCTTCCTCTCAGATGCCAAACTTGCAGTCCACATGGGATAACTCTGGAGAACCTGTGCCATGCATCTGTGATGACACCCCACCCCCACCCGGTGCTGGGGACCAAAACAAGTACTCCTGCTGAGCTATATTTCCAATCTGCCTCTGTTTCTCATTCAGCCATTCTTATTCTGTTGTTCTATTTTCTTAAAACATAGAAAAACAACAAAACAAGCTTTCAAATGGGGGAGACTGGCATTAATTATTTGAGGTGATGAAAGATGGATACTTCTGATAATAATGAGGTTTGCGGCACTGTTGTGCAGTCCAAAAGCCTCAGAAAGAGAAGGCTTGAGTTAAGTAACTGGCCATATCTCCGACATAGATAAGTGATAAGCCATGTGATTAAAGTTACAAGTCTGAGAACGCCAGCTCTGCTTGAGAAAAACTCATTCAAAAATAACAAAACAGGTGAACGATGAGCTATGGAACTCACTTTGGTGACTTGAGATCGCGATGTATGATTTTATGGAGATGGAGATAATTCATCCCACTAGCAATGCCTGTGGACCAGTCTACAAGCAACCGAGGTGTGATCTTCCTGCCAGCTCGCAAGACCTCATAAAGCTGTCCATGAGCGCAGTACTCCATGATGATGCAATAACACGGGGCCTGAGTGCAAACACCCCTGTGAAAATACACAAGTACATGAATACAGACAAATATACATGTTTATATATGTTTATATATAATATCTATATGTCTAATATGGGTCTACTCCTTATCCAATGATATAAAAATTTACATAGATAATAGTTCTTGATTCTTAAATAAGCACAATCCTGGTCTACCAGTTTCTCTGGTATGCACATAGGCAGTTTCTGTTTCATTCTTAAGAGTAGTTAGCAGCAGTCTGTGCTAATCAGGTGGTCTTATGTGACACCTTTTCACTCTGGGACAAAATACTCTTTTCTGAGGCTTGGATAAGTGGGGTGCTATGTTGTTTTTGATCATTAAAATATTTTCCCTTTAAACACAGATTTTATATGTAATGTGTAAAGAATTAAAATTAAGTTTTTCTATTTTTATGATTGCTGGTTAAATTTTAAATTGCTCAAATTTAAAATAATTAGACTGAAGACAAAATAAATGAAGGAAAGTACAAGAAAGAAAGAAAAAATAAGCAAATGAGTCAAATTTTTATCTTCCATATAGTTCTGTGAGAAACATTTAGAATAAGGGTCTACGTAGATGACAGCCACTTCTAGTTGCTACCTCCTCTTCAATTGAAGAAGACTGAATTTTATTAGAAACAGTCAGGCTGGGTTTTCTTAAGTAAGAAAGAAAAATGACTGTTGTATTCTTCTGCTTTCCTTTTGTGTGTGGTTCTTACTAATTTCATGTGGAATTTACTGTGTGGCAACAGTTCGCCACTGGACAAGAAACTGTTCTGGTATTGACTGCTTGACAGTATACTGTATAAACTAGATATGCAGGTTCCATAGCAAAGTGACCTCTGAACTTTGGCAGAACAAGCCAAGATGGTCCTTCAGGTTCCTGCTTTGCAGAGAAAATTGCCAGGTATCCTTCAGGACACAAGGAAAAGTGACTGATGGACTGTGACAGATTTCCTGCATCATTGAAAGGTATGCCAGGGACACTGGGCCTTTAGGCTGAAGATGGATGCTCCAACATTATAAAGGAACTTTGGGTGAGTGTCTGGGCACACAGGTGTCATCTCTGTCATTTTTAGATTTTGGAAGTTACTTGCACTTCCTGTTTATTTGGGTAATATTATATCCTTCTGTGGTCTTTGATGTAGTTGAAGATTTGAGAACTACAGGTATAGTCTTTCTTAGATATTTTAAAAGGTATATTAGATATGAAACTTTAGACTCACAAGGATGAGGTAGATGATAGAGTATTTTCTTTAATTTTGTTAAATATAAATATATAGATATTGTAACTAATTTCTTGCTTGATAGCTGTTTTGTTATATGTAATTTTGCTATATTGAAATTGAAACCTTATTTTTGATTAGACAGAAAAGAGGAAATGTGGTGGGTATGTTCATCTATATGCTGTGAAAATCATTCTGTAAATAAAGAAACTGTTTTGGCTGTGGCGGGACACCATAGAAGAAGTAGGTGGGGAAAATTGAGGTTCAAGTAGGAGGAGTGTAGAGTCAGACCGATTCCATGCAGCCACCCAAGAAGAAGCATGTAGGACCCAGGTGAGTTACGGGCCACGGGGCCAGATAGATTAATGAAAATGAGTTGAATTAAGATGAAAGAGCTAGCTAGCAATGTGCCTGAGCCACAGGTCAAACAGGATAAAATTAATATAAGTGTCTGAGTCATTTTGGGGGAAGAAAAAGCAGCAGAGGACAGGTCTGGACCTCTGGCCTGTACAGGGTCCGAAATCTAATACAAGAATCTAACTATGCCTTCCAGATAGTCCTGAGTGTTACTCTGAACAAAGTAACAAATGGTACAATGGCTGTAAAGATGATACTGTACAATGTCCCTGGAGTGGGGGGTCATCAGCTCACTAGCACTGTGGGATAACGCTCCTGTATACTGTAATTCAAATTGGTTTAACAGAATACTGGCCAGTAGACAAACAGCAAGTAGAGGCGGGGCAACCAGACTAGGAGGATTCTGGGAAGAGAAAAGACAGAGATGCAGTTGTCAGCCAGACGTAAAGTAAGCAAGATGAGAATGCTGGACTGTGAAAAGGTATCAAACCATGTGGCTAAACACAAATAAAAAATTGCGGGTTAATTTAAGTGTAAGAGCTAGTTAGTAACAAGGTTGAGCTACTGGCTGAGCATTATAATTAATATTAAGCCTCTGAGTCAATTATTTGGGAAGTGGTTGCCATGTATTTGGGAGTTATTAGTGGGACAGAAACTTCTGGCTACATACTACTGTTAGCTATGCAGAGGGAGAGATTATTCCAGTATGTTCAGCTTTGGGAGATGGGCCCCAGAAAAAGCTACCAAAACCCAATACTGCTGGGAGATGTGTGGGTATGAGACTGAAGGGGAAGGTGGAGAAGGAAAAGACAGCAAATCACTGTCTCCTCTCAGGATAGTTTCTACCCTTCTGCTACCCAGGAAAGTTCCTGGGAAGCTCTCTGACCAGAGACACAGAGTTCACTGCATCTGGGATCCACGTTTCAAAGCTCTCAACACATTCTTCCATGAAGGAAAGCACAGTGCACCCCAGGCACAATCATTTCAGTGAAGGAAAATAGAGAGAAGGGGGGTCTCCATCTGTTTGTCTGCTGAAAACTATCTCCCATTAACTCAAAATTTATTGGCTCTGGAAAAATTATAGTTAGTCTCTGTAGCATTTCATTTTCATCAGGACAATGGATGACAGAATTATGATGTTTGCTGTCTTCAGCACTCCAACCGGTGGCTGCCTCTTCCTACCTTCCTTCCCTGATGGAAGGGCTTATAAGGGAATCAAAACCACTCCCCACAACACTGTACCCAACAACTAACTCGAGTGCTTTCTTTGGAACATAAATCCAATTAAGACTTATCAGTCATGTGGCATCTTTCCTCATAAATAGTAGTTTCACAGAGGAACAGCCCTTGGAGCTGCTGGGAAAAATTGCTTTTAGAGAAAGAGAATTTACAAGTTTTTCCATGTTCACCAAAGCCTCATTGGTTATACCAAACATGCTCCTAAAGTTCAAAATACAGTCAAATGTGCCAAAGAT
Source organism: Sigmodon hispidus (assembly GCA_004025045.1). Lineage (NCBI taxonomy): Eukaryota > Metazoa > Chordata > Mammalia > Rodentia > Cricetidae > Sigmodon > Sigmodon hispidus. The sequence continues at coordinate 2,641 of PVIH01028271.1, read as the reverse complement.
CACTTCCAATCTTTTGTTCCACTTATTTGGGAGTTATTAGTGGGACACTAATTTTTTTTTTTACTGGAATAAATTAGTTTATTGTTCCTTCATCTTAGAATGAAAATTAGACTGACATTCAGTTGGACTGCAACATCACTGTAAGGGTAGACACACAAAGAAAGTCATTCCAAAGGATGCTCTGGGTGGGCATCTACTGCATTTTGCACTCAGGCCCATCTTTTCCTGAGGAGGGCAGATAAAGGTCTGCTTTAGGATCCACATTCTCTGCTTCTGAAGCTGGTTCCTCTGGGCACAGTCCTAAACTGGAGTTATCAAAATAGCGAATCGGATGAGGTGCTGGTAGAGACTTTGACCGGTTATCAAAAAACAAAGACTTTGGTGAATCTTTTGGCACAGGATTCTGGAAATTCTGCTCCTTGCACCAAGATGCTTTCTGTTTCCTTTTAGAATCTGCCCCAGTCACTTTAGGAGACTTCGGAGAATTCTCACAAGCTGCTTCTCTTTTAAAGCTTCCTTCCTTCCAGATTTTAAACTCCTTGGAGAGCTGAGAGTTATCACTTAATAGTTGATTCTTTTGCTTTACTAGCTGTTCATTTTGCTGCTTTAACTTAGAAATTTCATTTCCCATCCTTTGATATTCACTTTTCAAAATAAGAGCTTTTGTGCTTTGTACAATCCCACTGCCACCTCCACAGGTTAAAGGTTTACTCAAAGGCTTAGAGACATGTTCCGACATCATTGAGATATCTTGGGCCTGTTGATTTCTCCTAAGATTTTCTCTCAGCAGCCTTATCACTTCTTGTTGATGTTTAATAGTGGCTTTTGTAGAAAGAATTTCCTTTTCAAATTCCTTGGCATTTTCCTTCTTTTCTAGGTCAATTTTCACCAGTTGCATTTTGAGATCCTCAATTTCTTCTTTATAGGGCTTAGCTCCTAAAGCAACTTTGTTTGAGGCCAAATGAGGATTTTTACTGTCCTGTGTAGGATGTCCAGCAGGATGAACACAGGTGGCAGACTGCGAGGAGACAGTTAAAGTCTGGTAGTCTTTAGAGAGTTGTTTAGTTTTTCCTTTCAGTGATTTCAGGTAATGTTCCAATTCTTTAGATCTGGTAGCATTTCTTTCCTCAAACTCTGTTGATTCATTTATCATGGCAGTTATTTTGTTATTATAGAAATTATTCATTTGGCAAATGCTATTGTTTTCTTTTTGGATGCCACTTTTAAGTTTTTCTGTATCAAAAGGAGTATTCAGCCATTTTTCCAAAAACTGAGTCATTTCCTTCCGATTACTTAGTACTTGTTGGAATTCATTTTTTATGGTAGGGAAGTCATTTTCTGAAAAATCTTTGAGAATTTCCTCAGTATGGAGGTCCATATCCTGGCTCAGTTTGATGGTATCTAAATCTTTGGACAGAATGTCATAGGCCGGTTGAAAGCTCTGTATTTTAACCTGAAGCTCATTTTGCTTTTCCACTTCCTGGATAAAAGCCATTTCAAATTTGTTGATGAACTCATGTTGCTCTTTCTTTATCCTTGTAATGTGGCTCAACACATACTTAAATTTCTTCAGGATTCTGTGGAATTCCATGGAACATCTCTGGTTTGCAGTAAGAAGTTTTTCAATCTCTTTGGTTTGTGAGTACCACAATTTCTGTTCTTCTTTTGTCCTCTTTTAAAGCAATTCCTTTGGCTTGTCCAGGATTATGGGACAGACGACAAAAAGAAGGTAAGGCAAAAGGCAACAGCTGAGCTCAGCACTTCTGACCTCAGTACTGCAGCACATTGCTGGTACACTGGTGAGTGTAACCGCCTTCCAACTCCAGTCATTTCCACAAATTCACTTTTGACTGGCCTCTTCTATTAGGGCCCTTCTTAAATATGTGGAGTTGCATAGAGGGTCTGGAAACTCCTGGCAATGGCAACAGGTTTTTGAATGTGCAATGAGTAAAATTAATCCAGAATCAAAAGTACAGTGAATTCAACTGCATCACAATTTCACTGCAGCCTACTTTGTGCAGTGTCTGCTGTCAGCCACATAACACCAACAACACTGTAAACCTCAGCACAGACTAGAGACTATGAATTGCAGAGTTTGTATTGTACGGTTTTCTGTTCTTACAGAAAGATACTAATTTAATTATGGAGAACAAATACTTAGCATTTTCTTGTTATCATTCTTTAGCATGAAAGTGCAAATTCTTCTATCTTTGGATTGTACTGTGTTAGAATGCTTGATTTTATTTATTGTGTATATGTACGTGAGTGCCCATACATGTGTGTACATGTATGCATGCAGGTATCCTGGCCTATGGGGCATATATGGAAGCCAGAGGAGAATTTAGGGTGCACTTCCTAAGCACCTCACCTTATTTCTTGAGACAGTGTCTCGCTCTGAACCTGGAGTTTGTTGTTTGTCCAGACTGGCTAGTCTGTGACAATCAAGAATCTCCACAGTCTCAGCCCTAGGATTGCAGTCATACACCCTCACATCCAGGATTGCAGTCATACACCCTCACATCCAGGATTGCAGTCATACACCCTCACATCCAGGATTGCAGTCATACACCCTCACATCCAGGATTGCAGTCATACACCCTCACATCCAGGATTGCAGTCATACACCCTCACATCCAGGATT
>PVIH01028270.1:0-15477 GCA_004025045.1 Sigmodon hispidus | reverse complement strand
CCTTTATTCTAAGCCTGTGTCTGTCTTTGCAGCTTAGGTGTGTTTCTTGTAGGCAACAGAAGGATGGCTTCTGTTGTTGTATCCATCTTGTTAGTGTGTGACGTTTTATAGGAGAGTTGAGTCCATTAATATTAAGGGAGATTAGTGACCATTGATTCATATTTCCTGCCATTTTTGGTGGTAACTTATCTGTATTTCCATTCTCTAGGGTATTGTTCTGTGTACTTATTGTTTGTGATTTCATGAATGTGTCTGGGGTCCTTAGGTTGTAGTGTTCCCTCTAATACTCTCTGTAGTGCTGGATTGGTAGATAGATATTCTTTCAGTCTGACTTTGTCCTGAAATACCTTGTTTACTCCATCTATGGTGATTGATAATTTTGCAGGGTATAGTATTCTAGTTTGGCATCCATGCTGTTTAAGCGTCTGTATAACTTCTGACCAAGCCCTTCTAGCTTTCATTGTTTCCATTGAATAGTCAGGCGTTATTCTAATGGGTCTGCCTTTATATGTGAGTTGGCCCTTTTCTTTTGCAGCTCTTAAAATTTTTTCTTTGCTCTGTATGTTTTGTGGCTTGATTATAATGTGGCGCGCTGACTTTTTTGGGGGGGGATCATATCTATTTGGTGTTCTGTAAGCTTCTTGTATCTTTATGGGCATTTCCTTCTTCAGGTTAGGAAAGTTTTCTTCAATGATTTTATTGAAAGCATTATCTGTGCCTTTGAGCTGGTTTTCTTCTCCTTGTTCTATTCCTATTATTCTCAAATTAGGTCTTTTCATTGTGTCCCAGATTTCCTGAACATTTTGAGTTATAGCTTTTTTAGTTTTACTATTTTCTTTGACTGATATATCTATTTGAGCTACTGAGTCTTCCACTTCAGAGATTCTATCTTCCATCTCTTGAACTCTGTTTGTTATGCTTGTATTTGTGGTTCCAGCTTTTTCCTTCAGGTATTCTCTTTCCATCTTTGCCTCATTTTGTGCCTTTTTTATTGCTTCTATTTCAGCTTTTAGTTCCTGGCATGTTTCTTTCATAACTTTGTTCATCTCTTCCAATTTTTTGTTTGTATTTTCTTGTATTTCTTTAAGGCTTTTTTTCATATCTTCTTTTAGAGCTTCGATGATCATCAAAAAGGAATTTTTGGTGTTGCTTCCTTCTGTTTCCTCTTCATTGCTCAGTTCAGGTCTTGTATTTGTAAGATCGCCACTCTCTTCTGGAGTTACCATGTTGTCCTTTGTAGTATTATGTAATTTCTTGCAATGACGTTTGCCCATGGCTTCAGTGGTTCACAATTAGATGGGTCCTGGTCATTTGTGGCACTTGGGTTTGTGTGTCTCCTGTCACCTCTCTGGTCAGGGTTTGATTCTGTCTTTCAGAGACCCCTGCAGTTGTTGGTTCGCTCACTTCGAGATCGCAGTGGGGAGCCGTGCAGATTCCCTCAGCAGGCGCTGTGGGTGTGGCCAGGGGCACAGTTCAGCTGCCCCTGCTCCAGAGTGTGCTGGGACTCCGCAGAGAGCACCCGGTCTCGAGAGCGGAACCGGAAGCAATGGGAGCTCAACTCTCCCTCCCAGGCCAGGATACAGGCGCTGAGGCCTGCCGATCCCTCCTCACCTCTGGTCAGGGTCCGAATCTGCCCCTCAGAGACCCCTGCAGTTGGTTCGCTCAGTTCGCTCAGTTCGAGGTCGTAGTGGGGGGCCCTGCAGATTCCCTCAGCAGGAGCTGTGGGTGTGGCCAGGAGCACAGTTCAGCTGCCCCTGCTCCAGAGTGCGCTGTGACTCCGCAGAGAGCACCCGGTCTCCGAGCTGAGGCCTTCTTACGGAGTGACTAATATGCATATTTCTTATATCCACTGAGAAGAAAAATCAATACTACATGTGTATGGGTGTTAGGCAGGTAGTAAAATTACAAAGAAGAACATAGCTCTGGACTCCAGGCTGTGGCATTCCAAATACAGTAGAGATGTGATTTTGGCTGTGCAATGGTTTGAGTTTATAAAAGATTCTTCCTTGCCAGAGCTGACCAATCAGACTGGCCAGCCCAGCGCAAGCCCTTCCCCCAACAAACACAGTATAGGCAAGAACAGTGTATTCCAGTCCCAGCCATTTCCATCTATACTCAGCGATACTCAGCCACACAACACTGTCTTTCTCACTGTGCAGGGTGACTGCAGTAGTGGTCCTGGGTTCTCTTGCCTGTCTTCCTGTCTTTTCCCTACGTGACTCTGGAGTTCCTCCATCAAGGCAGTGTAGCGTTGTTGGAACCTGGCTGCAAAGCCATGGTTGAACTTAAAAGTGCCCTTTTGTTCCCCTCAGTTGTTTTGCAGTTTGTGCTTCCTGAGAATGTGTCTTGTGATGGGTTCTCACCCCTGACTGTGGTTTTGCTTGGTGCTGTTTGTGCTGATTAGCTTCCTTGTACAGAGTGACCCTTCCTTGACTCCCCTTGACCCCATGTTTTGCTATGGCTAGAGGGTATATAAAAGCTGTTAGAGTGCTGTGGGATAAAGACTCCTCCTGCATGAAACCCAAGACGGTGTATGAGTGCTATTTCAACCCCGACATCCCTCACCAGTCCGGCTCTTTGCCGTGCTGGCGTGGCATAGCGTGACTTCTTGGGGTCCACAGAAAGTTATGGGTCAGAGATAGCCCCTGAAGCAGGTTTCCACATACTCCAGGCTGTGATGGACTTTGGGGAGCCAAGATGAATCCAATCTATGTGAAGAAGACCAGCCTAAAGTCTACTAGGCACCCAGCAGTATGCTTTGAGCTTCTGTTCCTGCCTGCTGCCTGTTCCCGCTGCATTCACACCAGGCTCTGCTGAGGTACACAGTCATACTTTACAGGTTAAGTTGGGCTCCTGGAAACTGTGAGGCCCAACAAAAGGAACCTACTCTTAACTAATGAAGGACACATCGACTTGAAGAATGGATCCCTTTGCATGCACACATGGTAATTTAGAGGCCACCTTTGTCCTGGACTGTAGGATTCCTGGAAAGCATTGAAGGTTTCAGAAACACCTGGATAAACTGGTCACATGATCCCAGGCAGGCTCCTGGGCCTCTACCTTGGTTACCACCCAGGATGGCCATGCAGAGGGATGGGTCCCACAGGCCAGGGGGATGTAGTCATTCTGTATTAGAGGCTCCAGGAAGCACTCAGGGTGTCCAAGCAGGACTAGAGTGTCAGGCAACTCAAAAGATGCTTATGAATTCCCCAGTACAGCAAGAATAAAACCAAAGACCCTGACTGCCAGTGTGGAGGGCTGTGCTAGGTCCTCTTGCTCTGATCATCTGCCCTCCATTCTCCTGGGCACTGAGTCCGCAGAGACTGGAAGTTCCTAAGGGAGGTGCCAGGAGACATCTGCTCCCCTCAGCTGTCTTTGCTGTGCAGCCTCTTGCTGTTGGCACACACACAGAGAAGGGTGTCTTGATTTGGCACTTCCTGGAGGTGCCAGTCACTGGGGGTGAGCTGCTGCTGTTCTTCACGATGCACAGGCTACAGTGAGTGTGTGCCTCTCACCATGGTTCTCACCCACCCATATGATGTCCTGTTTCTCCTTGCATCCCGGGGAAGGCCCTGAGAGATGTTGTTCCTTAACATCTTGTTTTCTTCTCAGTTTTTCTGATCTGGGTGATGGTTCTCTTAGGTTCTACAAAACCAACTCCTAATACCACTCAGCTATAGGAGAAGCAGAAATCTAGGTGAGGACAGGTTGACAGCAATCAGTATGTCTGCCCACATCACCAGGGCCCTTGCTGTGCAGCCCTGTGGTCACACCACATACTTGCTCATTTAATTTATCCAGTACTACAGAAGTCCCTTCTCCTGTTAGTTCTAGAAGTTTCACAGGGCACAGATACATATTTACTGAAGAATCCAAGGGTGAGTGGGCCAGCCAGGGTTTCAGATAGAAGTATAGAGCTTTGGGATTCTATAGAAGCCTCTAGAGATGAATCTGGTTTCTGGATAACATTTGCTCCATGGCCAACAGCGGGACACATCCCTCTTATATTGCTTACACTACTTCCATTCCACCCCAAAGGCTGGTGGTGGCTTTCAGGGTGAGCCCTTTGCAAGCCATTATCATATAGAGAGGGGAGGCCATTTGAGTGATGTGGCCTTCAACGTGACCTCTTGGACTAAGAGAGAAGAGGTCACAGTTTCCATCCCTCCTGGGCCAGGTGAAGGCAAACCGATGAGTTGCTTAGGATCCTTCTTAGACCAGTTTCTTAGGGCCCATGTATACATAGCATCCCTGAAGGGGATACAAAAAGAGGAGCTGAAGAGAACCATCCTTTGACTTGATTTTTGCTGAGGAGTAGAAACGAGAAGCTTTTGTTCCCATTACGTGCCAAGGACCAATCGAGGATGAAGAAGAAAGATACTGTCTCCCAGCTCAAGAACTTCACGTAAGCCCTCACAGGACTAGAAAAATGATGTTCATGAGCACAAGGAAGAAGAGCCTTCGTTGTGAGTGCCGGGGCCTCTCAGCAAGGAACTCTGAAGATGCATGCACCAGTCACAGTGGGAGGAGGCCCACAGAATATGTTCCTAGATGCATCCATCCATTGAACAAACATCCATGAGGGTCTAGGCACATGGGAAACAGGTAACTGATCTGGGAAACGAGACTGGTTTGTAAAACACTCTCCTACAGGTACTAACTTTATTTATTTACTTACTTATTAGCAGTTATGATGCCGAAACTCACTAAAGTGTCTTGGAGGTGAGGTTATGAAGGCACAGCCATCAGAGAACAAAGTAAACCCACATCAGCCTCCGTGCTGTGCTCCAAGACTGCTTTCCTTGGATGGGGAGCCTTGAAGAAGATAAAGTATGAGGGTGCATATGTGAGGGAGGACAGAGACACCCATGGATAGGGCTTCATGTATTTAAACCTTGCCTTGAGCTGTATGTGAAGGCTGAGAGCTGGAGAACAGATTCTCTACACCCACATTATGTGTAATATGAGTAGATCTCTATATAGGCTCATGCCATTGATGATCCCTCCAGGAAGAAAGCAAGAGTAAAAGGTCACTGTGGGGAGCCCCTATGTGACTTTGGTGACAACTGTGGTTTCAGGGACGAGAGGAAAGAAGGTAGGAAAGGATGCTTGGGCGAGGCTTCTCTTCTGGTTGAGCTTCCTGCTTCCTCCTTTGTTAGAACCTAGAAACTGACCCACTGGGAATACATGGTCAGGATTCTGTCTGTTACCATGAGTAGGATGGCTATATAATATGTTTGGAATGGGTTCACCTCTGCCAAGATCCTTCTAAGGCCTTCTGTAAACCCTAGACATACTTCCTTCTGAGCTCACGGGATAAAGGACTCAGTCCACTCTAGCCCCTCACATAGTCACAAACTTTGTATGTGAACAATTTGGTTACTTGCTTACTGATCAGTCATAACATAACCCAGTGATTAAAAAGGGACTTTTAGAGCCATACATTATGGCTACTACCCTTACAAAGACAACAGATCAGTCAAATCAAAGGATTTAAGTTCATGTGATAATTCACCTACTCAGAGATCAGGCTCCTGGCTCTACTAGAATTTTCCTTTCTGGATATGGGCCATCAAGACACTAAGCACAATAAGATGGTGTGTGATACGCTCCATGGCCTGTGTTCTTAAGTGTTCTGAGCTCCATTGTGAACACCCAGCTCATATAGGTCAGATGTTCTACCTAGAGTGCTTCCATGCCAGAGACCAGCAGGGTGGACTTTGCCCATATCTGTCTTCTCTGCAGACCCTAGATCTGGGCTTCCATGAGTCCATACCCAGAAGCTGTTTATTCTTTAGGGTTATTGTGAGAACATACTTTGATTGCTGGCAGTCTAGACAGCTAGACGGGTGGTCTGCCTCCTGGCATCCATACCCCTTTTTGAGAACTGCACAGTATCCACAGCTGGCCCTGTAGCCCATGGAGTCTGGCAGAAAATGGGACAACTGAGTCCTCTTGGGATTTCTTGAGTTTCACTTAGCCTTGTAGAAGGCTGACATAGCTTTGGGGGGACTCACATCTGCTCCAAGTGCAGCAACCTCAGGAGAAACACATGCTCCTGTCAGAAGTCATTCAGCTTCAGGGGAAGAAGTTAATTAAACACTGGCACAGTAATATTTGGCTTCAGAGTTCAAGTCTCATCAAGTACCCACAGATTCTATGTTCAGTAAAAATTTATTTTTGAACTTCTAATTTTAACATGAGTATTCCTGAACAATCTATCACCTCTTCTTAAAATACCAGCAGATCATCAAGTTGGACACTGGGTTAGATTGTGGCATGTTGGAGCCCCTAGCTGGGCTGTCCTTGCTGCCCTGTGGGTAAGGATGCTGATGAGAGGCTCCTCACTCTTCAGAGCCCACGCCTGGACTGCAGTTTCCAAACCTGTAAATGCAGAATGCCCTGGGAACCCAGGGTACTGGCAATTCAGTTCAGATATTAAATAAATAAGTCCCCAGTTTCTGCTCATAAGACATTGGCCTGCTTTATTTTTCTTCTTTCGGGGAAATAAGTTTTTTTTGTCTAAAAAGAGGAGATTAAAGAAGTTTTGGTGAAGTCAGATGCCCTCCACACTACTGTAGGGAAAAGCATAGATGGTCTGAGTTTCCTAAGTGCAGGTGTGTACCAGTGTTCATGGCATGCATGTAAGCTGTGTGGATGGTGTGTGTCTGTGTTATATGATCTTTATATGAGGTATGTGGCAGTGCGGGACATAAGTCAGGTGTGTGTGATGTGCAGTAGATAGAGGTCATGTGCCTGATGATGTATGTGCTATGTGCATGAAGAATATGTTCCACACATGTGGTGTAGTATGTGGTATATGGCACATGTAATGTCTACTTGCTGCAGCTGTGGAAGGGTTTATGTGTGTGGTTCATGTGCCATGTGACTTTATTGTACATTTGAATGTGTCACTTATGAGTGGTACATGTATGGAGTATATTGTAGTATGTGGTATATGACATTATGTTGAATGTCTTAAAAGGTTCTCTGTCCTCCTGCGGACATATAGTTGGACATGCCTCCACAGGGAATGAGTCACATCCTTTGATGATGTGCTCCACCATTATCTTCAGTATCCCTACCTGGGCCTGATGTTCTCTAGACCTCAAGGCTTGTCTCCTTGCTCAGCTCAGGACAATACATCGCCTACAACCTTGAGTGAAAATGACAGGTAAAAGGGAGCTCTTAGAGACATGCAGAGTTCCAGGCCAGACTCTGGGGCAGCTGAGAGCTGGCTCCACACCGTGCCCTTGCTCTTCAGCTCCCCTCCCTACCTCCCTTTTTCCTCACTCCCATGCTCTCCCCCCCCCCGCCATGTGGTTCTGAAAGTACAGCCAGGGCTTTACAGCTCATCTTCTTTTATCCCTGCGCTCTTTCCTCTGTACTTCGTCTGAGCCTTCAGTCCTGTGCCCCAAGAGATGGCCTTTTATTATAACATCTTCCCTAAGTTTTCTGTTATTTCTTCAACCTTCTAGTGTTCTACCACTGAGCTTGCACAGAAAAATCTGATAATTTCTCCATGGTCCACACCACAGCCTTTTGTGTGCTTGCTGTATTACCTGAGGAAATTTCTCCAAGTTCACATCTTATCTTGCTTTAGTATCTACTATACTAATTTTAATCTTCTAATTTATTCCCTTATGTTCTGAAGACTCTTCATTGTCCCATCTCTGTGAAGCAGATGAGATGTCTCCCCATCTCTGGAGACCATTGTCTTCAATGGGCAAATAGGATTTATTTGTTTTGGTGCTTTGCTCTTTCCAGACTCCCCCATGAATGCTGAACTCCTTTCTCTGTTTGCTGATTCTGGTTTCTGCATTTTATAATGGATGTTTTTCAGAGATTCAGGATATAACCCATATGCTCATGCATGGCCAGAAGAGTCCACAGCTGGGCATGGAGGCATGCCTGTAGTCACAAGTACTCGGGAGGCTCTATATGACAGCAGAACCTCGCTCACTGAGCCACGATTTAAGCCACAGTCTCTAGAGACTTTCTCCACCCTGGGACTTACTCCAGAGAAGGTTCTGGCATTAATCCAATAACCACAAGACAGGAAAGCCTGTTGTCCATATACCTTGACATTCCCACTGTCTATTCTGGCATTGCTTCCTATCTGTGTCCTTCTTAGTTCACCAAGGCAGTGTGCAGGGTTCCACTGTCAATGGTTCCTCTGAAGATCTTGCAACCACGTCATGTTTATGCCTCCAGCACTGCATCCACACATGTCTCCTATAGCTTTCAGTTCCCAGGAATTACAGTGTATCTATGGCTCCAGCACCTCACTTCAGATCCTGTTGAGGTCTCTTTGGATCTGTTGCTTGAAGCCTTGTGTGTCCTTCCATGCTCCTCCTAACTTTACACAGACTTCCTCTAAACATCTTCTGGTCTCTGTTATCTATGTGGTTTACATACTCTCCTTTCCTTGGGCCCCTTTGAGGATGAGGAAGAGAGAAAGTAGAGTCCCATTGTAAGTCCAAGCCTCACAGGCCCCTGCTTTTCCAAGTCTCTATGTGCCAGATAATCATCTGGTACACATGACAAAGATGTCAACACGGGGGAACTGGGTCATGCCCTGATTCCTTTTAGTTACATGGATTTTTGTACAAAGAGGATCACAGATCTTAGGGTAAGGAAGACTTCACTAAGCTCATGTCCTAGGAAGTCTCCCTGTGCACTTAAGTTTCATTTGATATATTTTAGTATTGTGTGAAGGATGAGATTTTTTAAATATAATGATAGAGACAATGATGGTGATGATGGTAATACGGTAACAATGATACTAATGTTGATAACAGGGTGGTTAGGGTGATGAGGAGGAGGATTATGGTGATGGTGGTGGTTGTGTGGTAATAGTGATGTTGGTGGTAAAGGAGTGGTGGTGATGAGGGAGAGAATAATGACTGTGTGGTAATACTGAGGATATTGATGTTCACAGTGATTTTGATGGTAGTATGAGAATAATAGTGATGATCATGGTAATGATGGTGCAAATGTTGATGGTTATGAAGAAGGTAATGATGTTGGTGAGGATAATAAAGACAATGTTGATCATCACAATGAAGTAATGGTGGTTGTATGGTGGTGATGGTGATGCTGAAGGTGGTATTGAATGCTGTCCAGGATAGTTTTATGTCAATTTGATACAAGTGAGTTATTAGAGATAAAGGAACCTCAGTTAAGGGAATGCCTCCATTTGATGGGGCTGTGGGTAAGCCTTTGGGGCATTTTCTTAATTAGTGATTGTTGTGGAAGGGCTCAGCCCATTGTGGGTGGGGACACCCCTGAGTTTGTGGTCCTGGGTTCTATAACAAATCAGGTTGAACAAGCATGATAGCAAGCCAGTAAGCAGAACCTCTTCATGGCCTCTGTATCATTTGCTGCCTTCAGGCTCCTACTCTATTTGAACCTATGTTCTTATTTCCTTCAGTGATCAACTATGATGTGGAAATGTAAGACAAACAAACTTTTTTTTACCAAGTTGCTTTTGGTCATGGTAGTTTATCATTATTATCATCATTCATTACAGCAATAGTAACCCTGACTAAGACAGGTTGGTAAGGTTGATGATGTTCATGGTATTATCGGTGGTGAGCATGATGATGATGATGATGGCAACGGTCATGATGATAATGATTGTGAGGATGATACTGACAGTGACGGTGGAAATGAAGTTGATGATGTGGTGTTGACAGTGATGGTAGTGGTGAGGTTGATGATGATGGGTGATATTGATGGTAACAATGATGAAGATGATGATAAGGATCATGTTGATGATAATAATGGTTGTGTAGTGATGGTGATGAGGTTGGTGTCGATGACAATTCCAAGGATGGTGGTAGTGAGGGTAATGAAGACAATGTTGAGGATCATGATCATTGAGATGTTGATGGTGGTAAAGATGATAAGGATGATGACGGTGGTGGATACGATGGCAAAAACATTAACACTCACTGTACAGCGTGTGAATATTCACTGTATATTCTTTATTACATCCTTCCTCCTAAGTATCTTTACAAGACTTGCCATTCTGACTGATGACACTATAGTTCAAGCTCAGGGAGGTGACATAGTTCACCTGAAACCAAACAGGAAAAGGGCTTCCTGTCAGATGTCAGATGATGACACTTAGTTTTGCATGGTGGCCTGGTATAAAGAGTATCCTGTACTTCTGCTGAGGATCTTTTGAGTCACTTGTGCTGTTCTGCTTTGGCATAGAGCATGGTTCAGCAAGAGAGTGTCACACAGGTGCCTGTCCATCATTCCTGCTCACACCTGTTCTTGGCCTTGGTTTTCTCTGAGCCCATTCCACACTGTACTAAAGAATCTTGCAACCAGTGAGTTATTTTAATTCCACAGAAAGCTGGGTGCAGTGTTTGGGATCTGCCCACAGGCATCTATGCTGGTAGAGGGTACAACATGTCATGAATCAGCAAGAACCAGGCACTGCGAGGGGGAACGTTTCCAGCCTGATTTCCAGATGAAATCAAGGTCTACTGTGTCTGAGCAGTGTCTCTCCACTGGAGGCCACTGATCAGAAAGAAGTGCATGATTAACATCAAACCAAAGCTCCATTGAGAGGCAGGGCTGGAACGCCAAGGCTGCACAAGCCCTGGAGTTAATTTGGTTCTGTTGTTTATGCATTTATGGATAACTGGCTAGGAAAGCTAGAACTGCAGACAGTTTCAGTAGACAAGGATTCAGTGCTCAAAGGTGATATGATTGTGTTCATACCTTAATTTCATCTGCTTCCTTTTACCTTAGGCAGAATGCAGAAGTAACCACAGAAAGTGTTGTTCCTCATAAGTGTGGCTTGGGACCAACACAGAGTCTGGGGCAGCTCTGCACGGTGCTAGCAACAATCAAAGGCAGGGAGAGTGGAGTTTGGCCAGTGTCCCCATGGCCCATAGAGAATTCCATGACACCTCACACTCATCTCAAGGGTCTCCCTCACTTTAAGGTTTGCCTGATTCTGCTTCCCTAATAGTTCCCCCAGCCCTGCTTAACCCGCTCCCAGGGCTCCATTAATTCTACCATTGCTTAGAATGCTCAGGCCTTACTCAGCATAGCTGCCCTGTTCTTTAGACCAGGCCAGCAACCCTCAGCTTTCCCACAGCATTTCTTTTTGTTTATTCAGCAGACATGCTGTGTCCTGTCCTTTAACCCCACTCCATCCCCACCTCCAGGGCTGCTTCCAGGCCCTACTCACACCTCCACCTTATCATTGGCTTCATGGCCTGGCTTTGTAGTATGAGCCCAATACATGTTTGTTGAACAGGACATAGGGGTAACTGTTCTCCATAGAGTGAGAATCAGAGTTAAAGCAGGAGAGGATCATCACAAGAGCAGGGACACCTTGGGAGACCAAGAGTGGGACCTCCCTAGGTGTGTACTCTGAGCTGAAGGCTCTACAGAACTCCTGCACTCTGGTGTGTGTCAGGGAAAGGCTTCCCCTAAAGACATCTATCTTTATTTAGTTTCCATTGCTGAAACAAAGCACCTGTAGCTAGCTAAAGGAGGTTTAACTAAGAGGTCACAATGTTAATTGTAAAATCCCAAGACAATTCAGAGCATCACAAGGTGAGAAGCAGGCAGAAACACTCTCTCTCTCTCTCTCTCTCTCTCTCTCTCTTGCATGTTCCCATGTCAGTCCATCCATTCTCAGAAGAGCTCTTTCTCTCTCTCTCTGCTTTCCTCCTATACCTTGCTCTCTTCTCTTTACAAAGCCACCTAGACTCAGTTATTGGCTATATCTGGATGACCTCATCTGATTCTGCTCAACTTTCAAAGTCCTGCCTCTAAACCCAAAGGTCAGCCCACGATTCTGCTGCCATCATACTTCATGGTGGAGATAAAATGTCAATACACAGGAACCCTTGGGACCATTCAACCACAGCCAAACCATATAAATGCCAATATGTCAATCCACAGAGCCTGGGACAATGACTTTGTATGTCAAAAGCCATTGTTGGCTGTGATTGGGATAGTGGCAAAAAGCAAAGTCTGCAGATCCAGCTGCTTAACATGGGCCAAAACTGAGAATTTTGACCTCAGGCTGTGCCTAGCCTCTGAGATAAGTGTTCTTCCTCATCCATTAGAGGTTGACAAGGACCTGCCTACATCAGTCACCACCATGGTCTGTCATACATGTTACAAACCGAGGAGAGAACCCACCTGGCATTCTGCAGCTGTCAGCAGGTACTAAAAACAGAAAAACTGCTACAGCTATAGGATATCACCCATGACAAACATATGCATAATGTGTCAGAGTTGACGCCTGCTTCTTGCTTATCACAGTAAATATACCCCCATGAGTTTTTATAATTTTGACTTCACAATCTTCAAGTTTCTGTTATAGTTGGAAGAATAGATAAGCCTTCCATGCTGAAGGCTCTGCCTTGTGAAAAGTAGGCATAAGGCACTTACATAGAAGTTTCTGGTAAGAAAACGTCTCCTGCAGCAAAGTGAAAAAGAGAAAAGGAAAAAGAATAAAACCATGCAAATGCCCTAAATAGGTCCCTGAGACCAAGTGCTACTGTGGGATAATGTTCTTGTACCCTGTAAAGGTTTGTCACTTGGATTGGTTTAATAAAACACTGATTGGCCAGTAGCCAGGAAGGAAGTAGAGGCAGGGGCAACCAGATTAGAAAAATGCTGGGAAGAGGAAAGGCAGAGCAGATACCAGCCAGACACAGAGGAAGCAAGATGAGAATGCCTTACTGAGAAAAGGTACACAGTTACATGAATAAACATAGATAAGAATTATGGATTAATTTAAGTGTAAGAGCTAGTTAGTAGTAAGCCTGAGCTACTGGCTGAGCATTTATAATTAATATAAGCCTCTTTGTGTTTATTTGGAGCTGAATGACTGCAGAACCAGGTGGGAAAGAAACTTCTATCTACAAAGTACACATTTCCTCAATTAGTAACCCTGTGGAGTGCCACTCTAAGCTTCTAACAGAAGTTTTAGTAGTCTCATTACAGAAATGGGAAGTGTTGGAGGTGATAAGTATATATAGCCTTTAGACCTGCCTAGCCCTGAGGTCCAGATCCATAGTCCTTCAGCTTCTTAGTCCCAAATAATCACACAAGGCTTAAATTAATTACAAACTGTTTGGTCTTTGGCTCAGGCTCATTAACAACTAGCTCTTAGAACGTAACTCAACCCATTTTCATTAATCTATGTAGCTCCGTGGTTTTACCCATGTCCCATTACAACTTACTTCCTTG
The DNA here is from genome assembly GCA_004025045.1 of Sigmodon hispidus. Lineage (NCBI taxonomy): Eukaryota > Metazoa > Chordata > Mammalia > Rodentia > Cricetidae > Sigmodon > Sigmodon hispidus. Next base: position 2,244 of record PVIH01028270.1, on the reverse strand, counting down.
GGCAGAACCTGCAAATTCTCTCCCTCACTATGCCCCCCCACTTTGACTTTATCTCTGCTTGGACTTCCTGCCTGCATCTAAGCTGCCCTGTCGTATGTCAAAACAGCATTTGTATTAACAAATGGTAATAAAGCATATTCACAGAGTACAGAAAGACATCCCACATCACTTACCTCTTTCTGTCTAATTAAAAAGTAAGGTTTCAATTTCACCATAGTAAAATTACATATAACCAACAGTTACTAAGTAAGAATTATGGTTACAATATGTAGTCTATTTGTATTTAGCAAAATTATGAAAAATATTCTATTATATCATGTATCTTATCTTTGTTAAGGCTAAAGTTTTATACCTAATTTACCTTTCATCATGACTAAGAAAAATTATAACTGTCTAGTTTTCAGCTCTATCAAAGACTAAAGAAAAATATAGTATTACCTGAGTAAAGAGGCAGTACATTACAAGCAACTTCCGATAACTAGAAATGACAGAGACACCTGGTCACCCTCACAGTCACTCAAAGTTTCTCTGTAATGTCATCTTCAGCCAACAAGCTTAGAGTCTTAGGCATACCTTTCAGTGAAGCAGGAAATTTGAACAACTCTTCCACCCATTCTGGCATAGTTTATCAGTCATTTCTTCCTGTGCCCTGCACAATGAAGCAGTAACGTGAAAGACCATCTTGGCTTGTTCTGGCAAAGTTCAGAGGTCACTTTCCTATGAGTCTAGCATGTCCAGTTTATACAGCATTCTGTCAATAAATCTAGGCAAGAGCAGTTTCTTGCCCAATGGCTAACTTTTGCCACAAATAAAGTAAACTCTATATGTAGTTTCTTTGATGTTCATCATCTTCTTGAGGTAGATTGTTGCTGCTAGGAATAGACGTGTTATTGTCCAGAAAAGTCTAAATTCTTAAAATATTTTAAATGACATATTCTATAGATTTTTGAAATATTTGTTACCTATCTAACTGAAATTTCCTTTGTATATCTAAAACACTTAACTTATATGACTATAAATTGGTTATTATAGATGATTGTTAGTCTGTATTTTTAAATTATATCTGTGGTAGAAATGTTCTCTGTGTACTGTGAATAAAGAACTGTTTTGGCCTGTGTAGAGCACCATAGAAGTGGGTGGAGAATCAGAGGCAGCCAGGTAGGAAGAAGGGTGGAGTTTGCCAGTCTCGATCTGTCCCCCAAAGAAGAAGCATGTAGGAATTCAGGTGAGCCATGGGCTGCAAGCCACATGGTGGGTAGATTCATGGAAATGGGTTGATTTAAGATGAAAGAGCTAGCTAGTAATGTGCTTAAGACATGGGCCAAACAGTGTTAAAGTATATAAGCGAGGGATTTCATTTCTTTTGGGGGATAAAAACCTGCTGCCATCGCGTGCCAGGTTACAAACTCCGGGGCCAAACAGGCACAGGAGAAACTTACTACAACAGATGGCTTCCCAACGTTGGGCACGAACACCTGCATAAAGCCTGAGAAAGTTTAAAACGGTTTTTTGAATTGCATATTTGAATTGATTGACGGTACAGAGACAACGTGGTGTTCAGGCAGGAATTTAAAAATGGCTTGTCCGTGGCACACAGCTTAAACTCATATGTTTCACGACAGGATTGGCACAAGTGTGATTGATTTAAGGTTTCTGCTTATACTGAACAGAAAGGAAACAGTTTAAAAAGGTTTTTCTCGTAGCAGCATTTCCTGAATTCGTGCTCTTTGCCGACAGTGGCAGAGCAGCAGCGGGTTCCTCCGCCAAAGTGAAACACAGCCAAAAGGGGCGGAGTCAGCAATCAAAGTGATACCGACATTTTAAAGCTCTTTGGGTTAGAAAATGAGTAAGGATTCTCAATAAAACAGATTTAGACTCTCAAAACCTCTAAACGGGGTACAATGTATGTAAAATACGCATAGGCTTCAGAGAGAGAGAGAGAGAAAGAAAAAAAAGGTGAAGAAAGCCCTTTAGGAAAGAGAAATAGAAATAAAGATATATATACATATATATAAAGGTCATGTAAAGATGGCAAATAAACAGAAAGTCTGGATTATGTTTGTTTTGTTTTCTTTTGATTTTTTGACTTTTAATGAGCTGACTGCAGAAAGATGGTTGATTGCTGGGGCTGCTAAATACACATACTTTAAAGATATTTTGACTTTGAAATCTGTTTATAAGAATATGTTACTTGGGAAAAGAGTTTCTGCTTTTGTCTCCACAGAAGATCAAAACCTGTGGATT
>PVIH01028269.1:0-15477 GCA_004025045.1 Sigmodon hispidus | reverse complement strand
CCAGGGCCTCAGGAGCTTGGGTAGACCCATCCAGGGCCTCAGGAGCTTGGGTAGACCCATCCAGGGCCTCAGGAGCTTGGGTAGACCCATCCAGGGCCTCAGGAGCTTGGGTAGACCCATCCAGGGCCTCAGGGGCTTGGGTAGACCCGGCCAGGGCCTCAAGGCAACAAGCTCTGGGAAATGCTGCTGCCTCCTTTGTCCTCTGTCTTTTGGCTGCCCAGGAACCTCACTGGGAGAAGCCCAGGACTCTTGTCAGCATAGAGATGTGTGTTTCCCCATGATGTGGATCAAAACTTAGTTCTCAGCCATATTGGAAGAATCACAAAGTCCCTCTACCCAACACTGACCCTTGAGTCAGAAGTCGATATACTAGCTCTGGTGGTCTCCACCCCCCCCCTCCCCTGCCTCTATTTCCCTGCCTGCCAAGGCGGTACCCACTCATTCTGTGGCTGAGCTGTGTCCATGCTGGGAGGCCCCACAACTACCATGTCTAGCCCGGAGTCCCGCTCACTCACTTGTTGGACCCTTCTCCCAGCCCAGCTCTGACAGGCCTTATACTCCAGGCCCAGGCCTTTACCCAACACTGCCTCAGACCGTGGAGTTGTGTTCCCCTAATTCAGTATGCATGGGGGCTTGTGGGTCCCCACCACCAAAGAGAACCTCTAACGGAGCTCTCTCTTTCTCTCTCTCTTTTTTCCCTGTTGGCCACAGGCTGAGCCAGACACTAGTGAAGGATGTGGCCATTCTGGCCAGGGAGATTCATGATGTGGCGGGGGATGGGGACTCACTGGGCTCACCAGGACCCACTCGCAGCCCATCTCTTGGGAATGTGCCCAGCACCCCTGCCTCAACCATCTCAGCCCGGGAAGAGGTGAGTCCCAGGATGCTTAGGTGCACACATTAGGGAGGGTTTTCATCCACAGGATAGCTCTCATCTCATGTTTCTTGATTTGAGGGCTCTCCACAGAATCCCTGAGAGTGTGTGGTATGGGAACCTGCACTCCAGGGAGGGATCTTGAACAGATGGGGCCTGGGGCTTGTTTTATTCCTTATCCATTTGGAACAGTGGAGGGGCTCTCTTCCTCCTGGTGGTTCCTCTGCATCAGACAAGCCAGTGGTGCCTGGATCTGTTTTCTGCAGTTGGTACAGCGCATTCCAGAGGCCAGCCTCAACTTCCAGAAGGTGCCACCTGGCTCCATGAACTCTCACAACTTGGATCAGAACATGAACGACAGCTGTGAGGATGCCCTGGCTAATAAGACAAGGCCTCGGAACCGTGAGGAGGCATGGTGCCCTTCCCACCCTGTGTAGCTGCGGGTTGGGGCATGCCTTGGACTGTCTGGGTTGTGAGATGGAGGCCAGCTAACTGGGGTGGGGTGGGGGATTGAAGGAGATAAGGCGGCAACCACACTAATATACTAATGCCCACGTCCTTCCAGGTGATCTTTGATAATCTGATGCTAAACCCAGTATCCCAGCTGTCACATGCCATTCGTGAAAACACAGAGCATCTTGCTGAGAAGATGAAGTAAGTGGGTGCAGTGCCAGCAGGGTTACAGGGGCTGGGCCTGGCAGCCTGATTGGCCACGTGGTAGCCAGTTTCTGCATGCCTACACTGCTCCCTGAGGTTGGGGCCCCTGTCCCTAGCCCAGCTGCCCCCACCTGAGCTGTACTCACCTTGACATCAGGTTCCTGCTCAGGACTGAAGCTTCCCTCTTCCCTCTAGCCAGGGATGGCGTCAACTTTACTATAGCAAGAGAGGGCTGGGGAGGAACCATCTATATTCTCTGTCCCTGCTCCCTCCCAGGATCCTCTTCCAGAACACAGGCCGGGCATGGGAGGACCTAGAGGCCAGAATCAATGCTGAGAATGAAGTGCCCATCCTGAAGACGTCCAACAAGGTCAGAGACAGGGGGCCCCATCCTTGCGCTGGCTCCCCAGCTGGTGGGCTTTGCTGAGCTGGCCTAGACCATAACCTCAGTCTGTTCTAAGTCCATCAGGGGATGAGTCCCCTGCATGTTCTTACTGTACTCTGTCTCTTCTCTGTCCTTCCCAGGAAATCAGCTCCATCCTGAAGGAACTGAGACGCGTACAGAAGCAGCTGGAAGGTGGGTGTGACCTAAACCTAGGGCAGGCAAGGCAGCCTGAAAGGCTTGTAGCCAGATTCTCAACTGGCCTGACTCTTGGCTCTCTTCCAGTCATCAATGCCATGGTGGACCCTAGCATGAACCTCGACCTGCTAATGGGAAACAGGGCTCCTGCAGGGCCCATTCAGCCAGGGCTTGGGAAAGCTCGGCCAGCAGCTCAGAGCTCAACGTCACCTGCCTCGGTGGACAACTTGCTGCCAACCCTGCCCCTCAGGAGCTTCCCACAACGGGCAAACTGTGGGCCCCCTGGTCTCCCGGAGTCTGCCTTTCTTCCTGATGCTGAAAGGTTCCTGATCTAATCTGTGGGATGGGCGAGGCCAGCCTTCTTATGCGTGTGTCCTGTGCCTGCCTGTGCATCCCACGGCCCACCTGCCTGGCTGCAGGCGGTTCTCTGTGAAAACCCCATATGTGCCATAACCCCATGGATGGGTGCCTCCTAGGCCCCTCGTTAGCCAGCACCCCAACCACTTCATCCAGTCCATGGCTACACCCACTTTCACAGGCCTCCTAGCCTAGCCCCTGGGGTATCCACTGCCAAGGGCCAGCCCTTGAGGCCCTGTATTCACCTCCTCTCCATCACTGTTGTTTTTGTCCCTAGCTTTAAAGGAAAGAGTACTTTGCCCATAGCAGGACTCCACCAGGCCTGACTTAGGTGCAGCTCAGCCTGGGAAGCCCTGTCTCATCCCTGTGTGCTGGCTTGAGGCCAGATGGAGAAAGGGGCTGGACCCTGGGGCCAGTCAGTGCCAAACACAGAAGCTAGATGGGCTTGGCATGTCCCCAAACTGTCCAGGAAGGAGGCTGCTTACTTTGTGGCCCCTGAGTTCATGGCTGGAGCTTCTGCAGAGTCCATCAGCCTGGGCAGATGAGTGGCTCATGGAGGTATTTGGGGCAGGTACCCCATGGCTCTAAGCCTTTGGTGCCAACACAACTGCCGAACCCACAGAGTCTGGGTCCTGTCCCAGCAAGTCTCCCGGTGCAGTCAGCCCAGTAGGGACCCTGAGCTTCTTCACAGTGGGACTGGGTGTAGCTGGGTGGGCCAGCAGCCCCTTTGGTTGTGGTAAGTGCTCTACTAGAGTGGCAGAGAGATTGGAAGCTCCTGGCTTTGTAATCTAAACCATATACCCCTGCCGTCCCAGATGTTGTGGGCACAAAGTGGTATCTGCAGCAGGCTTCTGTGGCTTGGTCCTTTGTGGGGGCCTGGCAGGGACAGGCCCACTACTGGTTATGCTTTCTCAGGATTTGTTAGGCTAGGCCCGCCAGGTGAGCAGAAAGTGGCTGCCCTGCTGCTGCCCCTTGCTGATGTTTCTGGAGGCACTAAGCCAAAGAGCCTGTTGGCTGGGATGGGATGGGGAACGTCCCATATCAACCAAGCTGGCATGGGTGTGCTCTATGCCCTGCCTGATGTGTGTGTGGGTGTTGCTCCTGAACAGGACCTATCTGCAGGGGCAGAGGTAGCTGTGGCGGGAGACCCGGGGCCCTCAGAGGTAGCATGGGTCTCCCTGTTTACACTGATAGAGAGTCATGCATGGGTCCTGTGTGCCTCTGCCCAGCCCACCTGATGTTTACGTGTGTGTGTGTGTGTGTGTGTGTGTGTGTGTGTGTGTGTGTGTGTGTGTGTAGGAGGTGCCAGCCCAGGCTGTTGGCTGCTCCCCCTGCATGTCTACACAGTGCCCATAGCCTGCTCCCATAGTGAACGGCTGTCCTCCTGCAGACTCCATGCCTCCGCCTCTCATCATCACTGTACATTTTTTTTAATGCACAGATTGGTGTTTTTCCTCACATTTAGTTCCTTTGTCCCTCTAGCCTTCGGCCTGGCATTGGTGTTCTACTTGCCTGGCTTCTTGAAGGTGTCTCTGTACATTGTTCTCAGGTGGTTTTGTGGATGTCTTTCAGAAAATGGTTGTTTTATATGATTTGTCATGGAATTTGTTCTAATAAACCATTCTTCCACGTGGCAGCACAACACCGTCTGCTGCCTTGGTTCTCTGGGGATGGTGTTGGGGTGGCTGCGTTGCCTTTCACAAGGCGTCTCTGTGTGGGTTCAAGACACCAAACAGCAGTGGCTATGGTAGCCATTGATCCATGAACTTGGAAGGCAGGGATCTCTTGTCAGTTTGAGGCCAGCCAGGGCTCCACAGTGAGACCATGTATATATGTATGTATATGTGTGTGTGTTTATGTGTTTTGTAGGATTTATTCTTTCATGCAGTAATCCCTCCGCAGTCTCCTCCAGTCCTCTCAGTTACTCCCCTCCCACATCCACTGCTCCATTTCCCTTCAGAAAAGAGCAGGCTTCCCAGGGATACCAACCAAACCTGACACGACAAGATGCAATAAGACCAGGCAAAAACCTTCATAGCAAGGCTGGATGAGGAAAACCAGTAGGAGGAAAAGGGTCCCAAGAGCAGGCAAAAGAGTCAAAGACACCCCCACTCCCACTGTTGGATTCCCACAGAACCCCTAAGCTAAACAAGCACAGTGTGTCTGCAAAGGGCCTGCTCCTTGGCTACCCCTTCAGTCTCTGTGAAGCTTCTATTAGCTCTGCTTAGGTGATTCTGTGGACCATGTTCTCATGGCCCTCTGGACCCCTCTGGCTCCTACAATTTTCCCCTTTTCTGTGGGTTCCTATGCTCTGGATAATGTTTGGCTGCGGGTCTTTATCTGCTCCTATCAGCTGCTGGAGGAAGTCTCTCAGTGAAGACGGGCTAGGCACCAAGCTATGAGTACAGCAGAATATTGTGAGGAATCATTTCATTAGGGGTTTTGTTTTGTGTTTTGCCATCATGTTTGGTTTGGGTTTTTGTTTGTCTGTTTTTAACCTTGTCTTAAAAAAAAGAAAAGAAAAACAAAAAGACTTCATGAAGTTCATGAACTAGAAAAAAATCCTGAGTGAGGTAACTCAGACCCAGAAAGACAAACATAATATGTACTTACTTATAAGTGGTTATTAGCTGTAAAGTAAAGGATAGTCATGCTACAGTCCACAGACCCAGAGAGGCCCATGCATGAATCTCCCTGGGAAGGGGAAATAGAATAGAGTTCATGGAGTGGGGGCAGGTAGGGACAGGAACGGGGGAGATCAGGTTGGGAGGGGCAGGAGAGAGTACTGGGAAAGATGACTGGAATTGGGGGGTGAGTTGGAAGCCTAGTGTGATGGGAACCCCTTGGAATCTACACTGGTGACCCTAATGAAGACGGGGGACATGGAGCCTGTAACCAGGCAAGGCTTCCAGTGGAGGGACAGGGACACCAACCCAGCCACAAAGCCTTCAACCTACAATCTATCCTCACTGAAGATGTGCTGGGGTAGAGGTGGCACAGACATTGTGAAAATAGCCAACGAATGACTGGTCCACCTTGAGGTCCACACCACAAAATGGGTTCCACTTCTAACACCGCCTAGAGGGCCAGGAGCAGGAGGACGGACAGCCAGAGACCTAGGATAGAACCAAACATGACTGACGGGGAAAAAAACCCAAAAAAACTGCTTTACTCAGAGCAGAGCCGGGCATAGTCACCACCAGGGAGGTGGGAGCAGATGCAGAGACCCACAGCCAACACTAGATGGAACCCAGGGAACCCCATGGAAACAGGAAGGATTGTGGGAGCCATAGAGGGCAAGGGCACCAGAGGAACAGGGCTCACAGAATCAACTAACAGGGGCATAGAGCCTAAGTGACAATCGGGGAGCCTGCCCGAGTCTGACCTACACCCTCTGCATATATGTTATGGTTGTGTAGCTTGGTGTCCTGGTGGGATCCTAACAGAGGGAGGAACAGAGCCTCTGGCTCTTCTGCCTCCTCTTGGATTCTTTTCCTCCTCCTCCTGGGTTGTCTTGTCCAGCCTTGCTGTGAGAATGTGTGCCTAGTCATGATGTAACTTGCTATTTGGCTGATAACCCAGGAGGCCTGCTCTTCGGCGAAGGGAAGCAGAGGGGTGGGCCTGGGGCAGAGGGGAGGAGAAGGGGGGTGGGGGAGGGGCTAGGAAGAGAAAGGGGGGCTGTGATTGGGATTTAATATGAGAAGAAGTTATTTATTTACAAAAGGGGGGAAAAGCTATCACTGAAATTCAAGTGCTGCCACCAGGTGGCAGCCTAGACAAGGGATCGACAAATGTTCGCTTTGTTTATAAAACTAAAAATTGTGTGTATCAGTGTTTTTATGTATGCACTTGTGCATGCCAGGGGAGAGCTAAAGGGGCCACTGGCTCATCTGGAACTGGAATTACAGATGCTTGTCAGCAGCCATCTAAATGTGGTCCTAACACCGAGCCAGCTTTCCGGCTGCAGAACCAGGGCTGAGCTGTCACCTCCAAAGGCCCCCACTGTCCTGTTCTGCCAACCAGGCCTCATCTGCTCCAGGTTCTACAAGCTCCCTAACAGTCTTACGTGCTGGGGTCCAAGTAACCAAATCAGAGCCTGTGAGGGAACATTACAGATTCAAACCATAACAAGGGAGTTTGAAGATGGCAGGTCAGATCCCCATCTCACTAACAGCAGCTTGCAGATGCAAGACATCAGACTGAGCAGGGCTGTTATCCTCCTGGGGACAAGTGAGCTGATGGTTGCCCTCTACTGCATGGAGAGGGGTCATTCCTGCAGATATGGCGGCACTGCTGCTGAGTAGGGACATGTCACCGTAGGGAGGACAGAGCAACCAAATGGAGACAAGAAGCGCATGGGAGAGAGAAAGCTCTGGGCTACATGGATTGTCATGACCTGCACTTGGGGGAGAAGCTGCAGGAGGCCATGGAAGCGACCACTGGGCGGCGAGAGAGGCTGTACATACTGTGAGACTGTCCATCTTGTCACCATTTAGAGAGGAGAGATACAGGACATGGGCCCTAGTCATCTGCAACTTAGTGATGCTCTAGGGATGACTGCAAACTAGTTTCAAGAGAAGAACAGCTTTGGCAGCAGAAAGTCAACATTCTTTCACACAATCCAGCAGTCAGTAACAGTGTCAAAAGTGACCCCGCATGCAGAAGCTCAAGCTCCTAACCCGATGTGAGAAAATCCATGAATAAAATGAAGTGAACATGAGTCCAGCAGGGAGATTTGTCATAAGAAAGTGCCGTTCTTTTGCTAGTTTTGTTATGAATTATCCTCCAGTATTTCCTGCCACCCTGTTCTTTGTTCTTGGCATTTCTGAAGGAGAATTCATGCTGGGCACAGGTGAGTTGAGCGGTAGAGTTTATTTTATAGTAGGTAAAAGTGGGTGGTGAGCAGGTGGAGGGCTATCTCAGGTGTCTGCACTTACAAGCCTCTGTTTGCCATTTCTGCCCTTGTGTCCACTCCTGAGGTGGTCTCCGTGGAAGCCCTCCTTACCCATAATTCAGTTTGTTATAGTTAGATGCATTGGATGCAGGGATGCATATAAGTAAAGATGTAAAGACCCATGAACTGAGAAGCTTGCTGGGAGAAAGAGCAATGCCCTGTGTGCTCCCCAGGAGCAGCGGACCTTGCTTTGTTTTTCCCAGAGCCCTGACCTTCCTCCTAGCTGGCTAGCTTGGGTATCTCACTTAGATGAAGCTTTATGTATTTTCTCATGTCCCTGACCTTGCCGTTTAACCCTAATACTTATTTTAACTGTAACACTTTCATCTAATATAGATAAAAAAGAAGAAACACTCAAAATGTATCACAGAAGAAAGCAACGCATTCATAGTTTCCATGATAACACCAAGAAATCCAATTTAAGCAGGACAGTGGTGGGCATGCCTTTAGTCCCAGGCAGAGTCTCAGAAGGCAGAGACAGGAAGATCTATGAGATCTAGGCCACCCTCATCTGTAGAGTGAGTTCCAGGACAGCCAAGGCTCCACAGAAAATCTGATCTTGGAAAAAAGAAAAAAAAATGGAAATTCAACTTAAAAGTAACCACACTTCCAGAAAAAGTCATGACAAAAAAAAGTTCAAAGAAAAAATGACAAAATTAATTTTCAAGTATGATAAAAACTATAAACTCATGAGTCCAACAGCCCAACCAAGAAAAATACAAATGAAAATACTGACAAATCTTTAAGTTGGCCTTTTGACACTGTGATATGATACCTGCTGATGGTGTAAAGGAGAAAGGTTTAGTTTTCTCAAGTTTTGGTTCAAGGTCAAGATGCTGGGTTTGATCCTCTGTGTCGCCGAAAAGAAACATTGAAGCTCAGTCAAGGTTAGATGGGTCCGTTGCTTTAGGTCAGGGGCCAAGCAGAATACCACACGGGTGGGATCTTGTGGCAGAGGCAGCTGTTCATCTACCAGCAGACAGAGGGACAGAAAGTTGCCTAGAAAGAAGTTCAGATCTGAGTCTTTAAAGAGAGCAAAGCAATCTAAAGGAAAAAGAGTCACATAAAGATAGAAGTTTAAATGTATGATGTTGTGAGACTTTGAATTTATTAAGTGCTAAGGAGTGAGTGACAGCTGCTGAGAGACATTGGATTGTACAAGGGACTGCTGAATTAAACCAGCCTAGATACTTTAGAAATGTCTTAACTTTAAAATGGAATTCTGAAAATGTATTGTGTTGGGAGAAAGGGTATGCTTTTATTTCTACAGGAAACAAAAGGCTATGGATCCCTTCAAGATTAATAGAGATCAGATTTGATCAGGAGAGACTGCCTGAGGATCTTGGCTACAGACATAAAGAAATAAACAAAAAAAAATCTACAAGAAGGTAGTGTATACTGATCTCTCTGCCTGGGAACAGTTCTGAGACTGGACAACAAAGATTTAGCTAGTTTCCCCAGAACTTGACTATAGTCTTAATTTTTTTCAGATGTCGTTACCCCTAGACAGCAGGAACCAGTCTAGAGAATACGATACCTGTCATAAATGGGTTTCTGGCCTGGACTTTCTGGGGCTACACCAGAGGTTTGACCAGCAGTCTGGCGTTCTGGCAGAAACACTAGCAGTAACACACATAGACAGACACGTTAATCTTCTTCTGATTGGCCTAGGGCCCAGGCATATTGCTAGCTAGCTTTTGCTCTTAAACTAACCCATGTTCAGCCATGTGGCTCGGTACCTTTCTCAGAGCAGCATTTCAACTTCTTTCCTTTGCATCATTTCCTGGCATCTACATTGTTTCTCTGGTAGCTCTGCCTGCAGTCTGTCTCTGCTCTGAGATGTTCCTGAGTTTTCTTAGCCTGGTAGCCCCGCCTACACTTCCTGTCTGCCTTTAGCCAATCAGCTTTTATTAAACCCATAGGCAGGACAAATACTTACAATAACAGGAAACAGTAGCAACATAACATAATCCCACTACAAACACCCACATTCCCAAGAGGTGGAGTGTGTGGTTTTAGGTCATTTGGTGGCATCATTATTGAGGATATAGGAATATAGAGAAAAAGACAATTATTAACCTCAAATATTTTACATTGGTATAGATATTGTATATTGATACAAATTTAAGGTTATTTTTGTTATACTGTATATGTTTTTATTCTTGCTTAATGTATTGTACTTATGTAACTATTGAAAGTGTAATGGATGGGGGGCTTGTTGTTAATGCAGATAGGGAACAAAGCACACTACTAATAACGTACACTAGCGTTTATTTAAGAAGGTTGCTGGACAGGTGCAGGGGGGAAGAGTAGAGAGAACAAGCCTCTTGTGACATTTTCCTTAAGAGGGAGCAGGTGGATGCAGGTTTACATAGCCACACCTGAGTATGACCATGGATGAGAGGGGAGTTCCCAGGTAGTGTGCAGGGGAGGTGGGGGTAGGGGGTGTTATGTGGACCCACCTGGTTATGCATATGGAAGAGAGGGGCATACCCTCTACACAAGGCCATGTCGGGCTAGTCAGGTTAGCATGTTTACCAAGTAGTTACCATGTACCAGGATTCTTTATAGGGATGGAGTAGGGGAAGCTGGGGAGGACTGGGAAAGGGGAGGGAAGAGGGAACAGTAGTGGGTATAGTAAACTTTTATATAAAAGTATAATATAAAAATGTAATATATAACTAAGAAATGTATGTTAGTAGTTAGTCTTCTATAATAATCAAACTTGTAGTCATGTTAGGTATGTTTTCAAGGTTACACACAGATGTATTTTAGATAGATAGGTGATCTTCAAACACTTCAGAGACACATAGAACATGGCATTTAAGATGTTTAATAGCCTAAGGCTTTTCATGACAGTAAGATATGTCTGCTCCTGGAAGCACCAATCTACTTCATAAAAGAATGATGGGCATTGAAGAACTTCCACTTGAATCTCACTTTCATTGTGGCGAAACTAGCCTACTGGGCAAGAAACTGCCCTTGCCTTGATTGCTGACAGTACACTGTACAAACTGGACAAGCAAGATGCAAAGAAAAGTGACGAAGTCCTTCAGAATTCCTGCTTCATAGAAAGGGCTATCAGATACTCTAGGCCTGTAGGCCAAAGATGGATGCCCCAATGTTGCAGAGGAACTTTGAGTAACTGTCCAGGAAGCCAGATGTCTCTGCCATCTTTGTAGTTTTAGAAGTTGCTTGCTCTGCACTTCCAGAGCCTTTGATGGAGTTGAAAACTAGATAGTTATAGTTACAGGTTTTCTTAGCTATGATAAGAGGTAAATTAGGTACAAAACTTTATACTAACCAAGATGGGATAAATAATGGGCTATTTTCTACAAATTTGCCAAATACAAATGGACTGGATATTATAAGTGTAATTCTTACTTGATAATTATTCTTGGTGTATACAATTTTACTATGTTAAAGTTAAAATCTTTCTTTCCTTTTTATTTAGACAAAAGGGGAAAATGTATAATAGAATATTTAACTAAATAAAGACGTGTTACATTGGTTTGTATTGCAGAATAATTGTTTAATTATGTAAAGATGTATTATTGCATTTGTTTATGCTGTATTTCTTTAACTGTGTAAAGGTGCATTGCTTTTATATATGCTACATTTGTTTAATTGCATAAAGATGTGTTGCTGTTTTACCTTGCATGCCTAAGGCACCTGATTGGCCAAATAAAAAGCTTAACAGCCAATAGCAAGGCAGTAGAGGGATAGGCGGGGCTGGCAAGTAGAGAGAAAAGGGGAGCCAGCCAGCAGTCAGGCAGACAGACAGACAGACATAGAGGAAGCAGGAAAGCCTGATGGACAGTACATAGATGAGGTAAATGAGCTTAAGTCAGTACATAAATTAATAGAAATGGGTTCATTTTAATTAAATTCAAAAAGCCAGTTAGAAACAAGCCTATGCTAAGGCTAGGCATTCATAATTAATAATAAGTCTCCATGTCATGATTCGGAGCCTGGCAGTCCAAAAAAATGCCTGCTACAGATCCTAGCACCAGAGAGGCAGAGGCAGGAGGATCTCTCTAAGTTCAAGGCCAGCCTGATAGTGAGTTCCAGGCCCCTAGAACTACAAAGTGAGCCATGAGATTAGGAAGGAAGCCTTGAAGGGCCTTCAGCATTGGCCAGACCTAGGCTCAAGAGTGTGAGGTGAAAACCCCTTTGGAAAGCTTTGCATTGAGACTAGTGTCAGGATCCCTGTCAGCAACATCCTCTGTCATAAGCTGTGTACTTGTTTATTACTGTTATTACTACTACCACATAAATAGCATATTAAACATATACAATCATGTGTTTATTTTGTGACACCAGGGTTTAAGACTCTTGTCTTAATATTTGTCCTAATGTCAATAAAGCAAAAATCATAATAAAACACTCTTTTACTACCCCCAACACCAAAGTAACCCTGCCAAACCTACTGGTATAAAAAAAGTAAAAACTTTTAAATAGAAAATATTATTTAACTCCCAAACCATTGAACATACAAGATAAAGAATTTGTTTGACTTTAACAACAAAAAAGAAAAAGGGCATCGGGGAGGCTGGGGGTGTGGCTATGTTTGGAGACTGCTTACCTGGAGTTGCAAAACAGCTGTTATGGCGCCCACTGCTGTGGTCGTCCGGAGGTGGAGCCAGGAGGACCAGAAAAGGTCAAGGTGATTTTCAGCCACACAGGCAGCTCTGTGGTCAACCTGGGCTTTGTGGGACCCCGTCATAAACAGAAACAACAAAGTCTCCATTTCTGTTTCTTCTTTTAAGCAGCAAGGGAAAGCATAGAGAATGGAGCTCAACACGGGATGGTAGAGCCCAGTGAACAAAGGTGCGTCCGTCTGTCACAGAGCACATGCAACAGCGGTCCTGAGAGGCCAGTGGAGCTGGAGGCCTCCTCATGCCCCGTGACTTCACAGCTGCCTTAAGGGGCCAACATATGACTCACATGTTTGTGTGACAGTGGCATGAATCAGCCTCCAGCACTATCCCTCCTGTGAAAGTATGGCCTGTTCTTTATACACAGCATAGACTTTTGAAGATGGTGATGTCACGCTTACGAGGTCACCGTGCTGCATTCTGAATCTGAATCAGTGCTAGAGTGTGTTTCTTCAACTTGTGATGAAGACAAAACAGACGATTAGTTCACCAGCCTCAGGGTAGCTACTCTCTTTCTCTCTCTCTCTCTCTCTCTCTCTCTGTGTGTGTGTGTGTGTGTGTGTGTGTGTGTGTGTATGTACACACATACACAAAAGAGGAGTCTATTTTGTCCTGAAAATTTCTCTGTGGCCACGTTTCCCTTAATTTGGCATGAGGATGTGTCACTCTAGAGGTACTTTATGCTCTCCGTGGGACATGGAGTTATGGCTGAGCTTCCGAAGCCATTTTAGGGCTGTGAAGTCTGGATCCCAGGGTTTGACTGGGACACTCATAACTCCTTCAGACACCTGGAGTGTGGCTGCTGTGACACACACCAGCAATAAACCATCCAGAGAATGGGGACTTGTTTTGGTTTATAGCTTCGGTGGTTTCATCTCACGGTCAGCTGTTGCCACTGCTGTGAGGCGGGAGCAAGAAGGAAGCGATTTGCCCGGAGACAGCCGAGAAGCAGAGAGATATGAAGAACCCAGGTACAAGAAATGTCTGCAAAGTCCTGCCCCCAGAACCCTACCTCCTTCCATCGGCCCACCGTCCACCATCTCCACCCCTCCCACTAGTGTATCCACCATGCATGGATCAGTGGACCAATCTGTCAATCAGCTCACAATAGGATCGCTTTTCCTGTTTGAACCACTCTTGCTTCAGTCTTGGTGCCTACGATCAAACTAATTCTGACATTAGGCATGTGACTGAGGGGGTCTCTGTAGGAGTAGGCAGGGTAGATTTTCTCTAGAGGAAAAAGTTCTCAGCTCCACCCTCTAGAGGCCCATTCAGACCTGTGCTGGGGGTGGGGTGCTCAGAACAGAGAGGAAGTGAATGGAAGGGGAAGCAACATGCTGGAGAGGAGGTGGGTGCCCGCACTAGCAAAGCCTGTGGCAGCCATGGACAAGCCAGGACACCCAGAGGTAAGTGTCCGCCAGGCTAGGGTCAGACAGAGGGCCTTGGAAGGGGCTTCTGTCTACCTCTCACAACCCATCCTCCTAGCACTCCAGAGCCCACAAACCACCCGGATTGGCCTGCAGACAACCACTCCATGCTTGATCTATGAATCCAGAACCACTGGATATCAAAATCTCCAGCCGCTGGGTAACCAAGTCCTGTCCCAACCTGGAACCCCCAGCTTAACCCACAGGGCAGGATCTCTTTTGAGGCTAGGGAGGTTCAAAGACTCATCTCCCAGCTCACCCCACCAGAGATGCCAGTACCAGAGAGCAATTCTCTCTAGACAGACAGCTCCTCAGAAGGGTGTGAAAGATCCACAGAGCTCAAAGATGGCACAGACCTGCAGCTTCTTAGAGCCACCCTTCATGGCCTCAGAGTAGTCCCAAGTGCCAGAAGATCAGAGCTCTGTGTCCTTGGAAGTCCTAGATCAGGGCTGCTGTGTTCCTGCCTTTCCATCAGTCCAGGAACTTTAAGGTGTGAGAACAATTCTCTCAGAGGAGCCAGAAGTGGGCCAGCAACTTTTTGAGGGGTCTGGTGACTCCGACCCATAACCTCAAGTTTATACCTCCCCTGGACATTATAAAGATGGGTCAAAGCCAGAAACGGCTTCCAGAGCTGTCCAGGTCACCCGAGCTGACCCTTGTGAGTTAGAGTAGGGAACATCTCAGGAGCATGAGTGTTGCTCTGGCATGGAAGTGACCTCCTGACTCCCTTCTTTGGGGAACTCTGGTAAGAGGGTGCTGGGCCTTTGTGGGTAACTCTGCCTCAGCATCCTCAAACTTCATGCTCTCACTGTGGTTTCCAGGCCTCACTTCCCTGTAACACTGTATTCCAGAGCAGACACAGCCTCAGGCCTGGCTCATTAGTCTACTCCCCATGGTGAGGCTTGCCACATTCTCTATAGGCTGCCATCCAACACAACACCAAGCAAACAGTGGGATGGGGATAGCCTGGCCCACAGAGCTAAAGAATCCCCCAGATCCTAGCAGCCAGACACCTACAATTACACAATGCCTTGGGCCAAACAGCATCCAGGCTGGGAGTGATGTCAGCTCCTGTCCTTATGGGTGTCTCTGACAGGGTGACCCATTTGCTATGATAGGATTTCCCCCTCTGAGGTGGCACTCAGAGCTTCAGGACCCCTGAGGAGCGTTGGCTCTTTGCAGTGACCAGTCTGAGACTACAAAGCAAGTTCTTCATCCCAGCCTCACTGCAGAATCCCTTCCAGTCCCTGCCTTGGGCAGCAATGCAGGGTCCACACTCAGTTCTTGGTGGCCCTTCTGTCATGCCCACTCAGCCAGCTGCCCACCCTGGGGCCCAAATGGGGGCATCTGGGGAGGGCAGCAGCTGTGCATGGCTCCTAAGGAGGGCTGGATGTGGAAGCCAAAGCAGAAACGGGGCTTTCAGGCCTGGTTTCACTTGCGGTTGAAACAAGGAACCGAGACTCAAGACACCCGCATGGGGAGACCAAGGAGAGCCAACAGAGGCAGGCAGCACACCGCCTGCGTGGGGCTCATAGGAGGAGTGGAGTCTGGGCTGGTCTCATGTCTGAGCTGTGATTGGCATCTGAAAGTTGGAGTGTGCATCAATAGAGACGGCCATGGAGCTGGGTTGCTGGTGATACTCTCTGTTCTGTACAGATGCCTGCACCTCTCCAGGCAGCAGTGGAGGTCTCCGAGTGGCCATACCATGCTTCACCCCATAGTCCACACAGCAGAGCCGGCCTGGTAGGACAAGTAAAACCCAAGGGAGGGCTGGCTGGGAACTCAGCATTCGAAAAACAAGTTTGAACCCAATTTCCAATCAGAACCAGGTTCAAGTTTTTTTTTTAACATTCCTAAATAGTAGGTTCTGGGGCCTGATTAAAGGTGGTGGACATGGCGGTGGTGGACATGGCGGTGGTGGACATGGTGGTGGACAAGGAGGTGGTGGACATGGTGGTGGACAAGGAGGT
>PVIH01028268.1:0-15482 GCA_004025045.1 Sigmodon hispidus | reverse complement strand
CAAGTGGATCAAAGACCTCAACTTAAACCCAGCCACTTTGAACTTGATAGAAAAGAAAGTGGGAAATACACTTCTACAAATTGGCACAGACCACCACTTCCTAAATATAACACCAGTGGCACAGACACTAAGACCATCAATCAATAAGTGGGATCTCCTGAAGCTAGGAAGCTTCTGCAAAGCCAGGACACTGTCAATAGGACAAAACGCCAGCCTACAGAATGGGAAAAGATTTTCACCAACCCTACAAGTGATAGAGGACTGATCTCTAAGATATATAAAGAGCTCAAGAATTTAGAGCCCAAAACCCTGAATAACCCTATCAAAAAATGGGGTACAGATTTAAAAAGGGAATTCCCAGCAGAGGAACTACGAATGGCTGAAAGGCACCTGAAAAAGTGCTCTTCATCTTTAGCCATCAGAGAAATGCAAATCAAAACAACTTTGAGATACCACCTAACACCTGTTAGATTGGCTAAGATAAAAGGCACAGATGACAGCCTATGTTGGAGAGGATGCAGAGCAAGGGGAACACTACTCCATTGTTGGTAGGAGTGTAAGCTTGTTCAGCCACTTTGGAATACAATATGGAGGTTTCTCAGAAAATTGAGAATCATTCTCCCCAAGGACCCAGCAATACCACTTCTGGGTGTATACCCTAAAGAGGCACATTCACATACCAAAGGTATTAGCTCAACTATGTTCATAGCAGCATTATTTGTAATAGCAACATTATTTGTAAGAAACAACCTAGATGTCCCTCTACTGAAGAATGGATTAACAAACTGTGGTACATCTACACAATGGAATACTACTCAGCAGTAAGAAAAAAACGATATCCTAAAATTCGCAGGCAAATGGATGGATTTGGAGAATATTCTCCTGAGTGAGGTATCACAATCTCAGAGAGATAAGCAGGGGATGTACTCACTCACTAGTGGTCTCTAAACAAACAAACAAGAAAAAAAGCCAAACATGTCCAAGCAGCAAACCACAACCACTTGGGATCCGAAACTCCCTGGACTGACCCTTCGAACCCCACTCCAACTATAGGAATACCAGACTCATTTTTGAGGGAGGGGGGACAAAACTGGATTTGACCAGGAGTGGTGACTGATCCAAGCATTATTGGATCAGTGGGACCATAGGACTGTCTGCCCCCTGCCCAGCGAAGGGATGGGAAGTTGCAGAGAAGAGAAATGTCAAGATGTGTTGGGAGAGGGAAGGGACCTTGAATGAGGATATACAGGGGTGGGAAAAAAAATTTCAGAGGGAAAGCTGAACACATAGTAAATTTATGTGTAGCAATCTTATTTGCATTACCACCCTTGATAAGCCATGCTTATGATTCTTATCCTGTTCATAGTTATTGTTAACTTTTCCTCATTTTAAATTCATGTTACTGTTTTTTTGTTAAATACAAAATAAAAAAAAAAAAGAAAACTGTAGGTGCTTGTTTGTCTCTTTGGCTCACAGAAATGGCCTTTAAAGATATGAAGAATTATTATATTTTAATTGTGAGATAAGTGGTCAAATGTAAATCTGGCAAACTTCAGAGAGTCCAGGTCAGAGTGTTGCCCTTTTTATGCCTCAGAAGTTTCCATTTATCCTGAATTTTCTTCTGACATGCTTTTTGGCATATTGTGTTGATTGTTTCTTCTAATCCTTCCTATAGATATTACAACAGGAAAAGATATTATATTTCTAAATTAGGGCAGCAGGCTGCTGTGGTTCATGTGTGGTCAGATACCAGTAATTTTCCCTCTGTAGATAGACATCTTTCTACCTTGGCAACACATAGGATCAACTGGATTGAGGGGTTTGGGCAAGGTTTCTAAGGAAGACATTATTGATCTGAGTAGAGATCAGCCACAGAATGTGCACGAAGGCTTCTAACAGACCACCATCAAAGCATCTGCGAATATACACAGTTCTACTTCCGTGCCTTTAACAGAACTTCAGTCAGTGATTTACTTGTAGGATAATGCTTGCGGTGGGGGAGCATGCGCACTTAAAAGAAAAGACACAACAAAAGTCTCAGTAAGTTGACAGTGCCCTGGTGATTGTAGTAAAGAATAGCATGTTGCTGAAGGCTGCATTAAAAGAGAATAGGGGGGTGCAATAAAACAGAGTAAGGATCAGAGGAAGAGGATGTTATGAAAAGTCATCTGGTAATGTGTGCAAGTGCACTCACCTGGAGACAGTGTAGGCTTTTCACAAGAGCGGTGCATTAATTCAGGAAAAAGCTACTTAGTGCCAGCAGCTGCTGAGCAGTGCAAATGGAGACAAGGTGTGGGCACTGCCAAAGATGTTGAGCTGAAGTGCCAGGCCACTTCATGGATGCGGCTGTAGAGAAGGGACAGAACAGTCCATTGTGACGGTTAGAAGTCTGAGGATGTCTTCTCCTAAGGCGTGGATGCTTCCCTGTGAAGTACTTGAGTGTAAAAGGAAGGGAGTGAAGAAAGTTTGAAGAGAAGGCAGGAGGGAGTTCAGGGACTGCTCCTAGGTGGTTTGCATCAACAGCTTTAAATGAAGGATGCGATGCATTCTTGGCGGGTCTTCCTTGGGGACCAGTCCTGTGCCAGTCCTTGTGTTAGATGTTCAAGTGTTTAGTATATTAATCCCTAGGATGTACTACCATCTAGAGCAGCGAGTGGTTCTCAACCTTCCTAATACTACAACACTTTAATACATTGCCTCATGTTGTAGTGATCCCAACCATAAATATTAAATAATATTTAATATAATTTAATATTTAATTTAATATAAATAATAAATATTTTCATTGCTACTTCATAACTGTAATCTTGCTGCTGTTATGAATTGTAATGTAAATATCTGGTATGTAGGATAGCTGATATGTGACTTCTGCAAATAGGGTTGTTCTACTCTAAAGGGGTCTCAGTTCACTGGTTGAGAACTGCTAGTCTAGACTGTTTTCTGTTTTTGCTCATTTGTTTGCATGCTTCTGTTTTGTGTCTGAAGGTGAGGTATTTGTTCCACTTACTAGGATAAACCATCTGACTTAGCACCTGATCTTTTGTTTTTCTGGACTTCAACTTGTAATTTTTCTGTCTTACTCTGCTGAGTGACAGAGTTACAAGCATGAGCCACACCACTCCAGCCTAAAATCTTGAGAATAAATAGTGAAGTGTTCTTATTTTGTTTTTAAAACAGGGTCTTGCTCAATCACCCACCACTATCCTCCTGGCTCAGTCAGTGTTGAGATCACAGGTGGGCGCCACCACCCCCAGCAAGGTGGTTATTTTTGTACTTTCATTTATTAATTCTTAATTATTTGTTTTAACTTACCTTAAAAAGAATACACACACACATGATATATCTATATATCATGGTGTTATAGTGAGGGTTTTTATTGCTTTGAAGAGACATATGACTATGGCTACTCTTATAAAAGAACATTTGATGGGGTGACTTATATTTTCAGATGTTTAATCCACTATCATCATGGTGTGACATGGTCATGTATGGTACTGGAGAAGTAGAGGAGAATCCTACATCTTTACTGGAAAGCCATAGGAAGTAGTCTGAAACACTGGGCAGTATCTTGAGCATATACATTGACCTAAAGCCATCCTTCACAGTGACGTTCATCCTCCAATAACGTCATGCCTACTTCAACAAAGCTACACCTTCCCATAGTGCTATTCTCTTTAGGGGCCATTTTATTTCAAGGCACTACACATAACTTCTTGTTTTGTGTTTTTGGGGGATTTCTGTGTGTACAAACATATATGTGTGTGGATCTATGTGTTTCCCTGCTTTTTCTTTAGTTCCTTTTTTAATTTATTTGTTTTGTCCTATTCTGGTTTGCCGTTTTTGCTTTATATTATTATGATGATGATCATAATGATGATTCTTTTTTTTTTCATGAGAGACAAAAAGGTTGTGGAATCAGATGGGGTGGGGATCTCCAAGGTGTTGAGGAATAGGAAACTATATTCAGAATGTATTCTATGGGGAAAAGATGTATTTTCAATAAAAAATAGAATAAAAAAGAAATAAAGGAATAGGAAAGGATTAAAAAGAATAAGAATAAGAAATATCTCTGAAGAGCCCCCTTGTCTCAATTTACAACAGAAACTGCAAAATTTGTTCCGAGAACAGCTGCAAATTACTTGACTGACGGTTACAAAAGATCTGTTGCCCCACAGTGGGTCGACACAATGCTGGGTTCGTGGAACAAAATGAAACAATTCATTGTCATTAAACCAGTTTGAATTTCTTTGTGAAATTACTCAGGGGTGTCGAGGGCATCCTAGATGCTTTCCTTGAGACCCTTGGTCAATTAAAGGTTAGTTAAGGAGGTGGGCATACCAGTGAAAACATAGAAGGTGGCAAACTAGAGGAGGTATTCTGAGCTCCTGGTTGCCAAGCATACTGAAGAATAGCCAGAAATCACTATTGGTCAGTGAGCAGGAAACTCCATCATGGACAAAAATGTGAGTAGGTACCAAGCAAACTTCAGCAGGGGGAGGTGGGGTTCTTGTAGTTACTTTAATTGCATTAAAGTATATTTCTGTTCTATATTTTTTCCATAATATAGAACAAATGAAATAAGCAACCCTACAAAACAAAATGAGCAATTTTTCATCACTTTGACAGTATTTTCCCCTTGCCACCACTGAAAGTGAAAGCATCCTGGAAAACACACAGAATGTATTTGAGATCTCAAAGTCTAAAAAGAGAGCAATTCCTATAAAATATTTAGTTTTTCCCCCAACAGGATTGAGATATAAAAGACAGGACATGATCTAATGAAGGCAGAATTAAATTAAATAAATCCCACTGAAGCAGGTAGCATTTTGTGTATTTACTGAGTATCTGCCATGTAGTAGAGTCTTTCGATGTATTGTGTTTGTTTTATAACAGGTCTCTTGTAGAAACTGTGATTTCTCCATTTTAACTCAGAAAAGTTGTCTGCAGCCACGCCTGCCTGAGAATCAGAGCACTGCTGAACATGCTGCCTTCCTGTGCTTGCTTATTAAAGTAGCTTGCAGTTCTCTTATTTTTCTCTTTGGCACTTCATCTTTTGTTATAGTCACAATGCAGCACAGTTCACGGTAGATGTATGAGATCACTTGATGTATCCTAGCTGCATCCCACAAGTGTCAGTGACATCAGGACACAAATGTTTCACAGGGTCTACATGTTCTGCTGGTGGTAGAGAACACATTTGCTAAATATCTGTGCAGAGGTGAGGAGGAAGACAGAGGAGGGAATGAGTGAATCCTAGCTTTTCTCTTTTTCCCTACATACCAAGTCGTCTAGAATCATTTAATTCTAACACGGATTGTTGTTCAAACTCAGATTATATCTTCCTTAAAAAGATCAATAATAGGATGATTATCTCATGCTGATGCTAAGAATCTGTGTGGGGGTTCAAAGATCTGAGTTGATA
Organism: Sigmodon hispidus; assembly: GCA_004025045.1. NCBI lineage: Eukaryota > Metazoa > Chordata > Mammalia > Rodentia > Cricetidae > Sigmodon > Sigmodon hispidus. The sequence goes on along the minus strand of PVIH01028268.1, from coordinate 10,060 downwards.
GAATAGAGTGAGTGCATTTCATCTGGCTACTTGATAGTTGTCAATCATTTCAAAATAATGTATTCAGTATGGCAGATTCATGGCTCTGTTGTTTAGACACTAAAAGAACTATGTCCTTGTTTCAGTGAGTGTGTGTTTCTGTGTGTGTGTGTGTGTGTGTGTGTGTGTGTGTGTGTGTGTGTGTGGGCGTGTGTGTATGAAACAATACTAGGACAGCAGGAGGGGTGGGGTGGAACTTCTGTAGAATCTGTTGCTTTCTTAACCTGTACAATATGGTCTGCAGAAGCATGAAAGAAAATTCATTAGGCAGCATTGGTAGTTCAGGAAAACCCTCTACCTAAGCTTAAATCTTGATGCTATTATCATAAACTTCTTAAGATGACTGCACATTTTCCCTGAGCTTCTATGAGGTGAAAACCTTGGATTGAAGGCAATTGAGCTTTGCTATTTAAAGTGCCTTACTTTTCTTTTTTAAATGTCTTAAAGTCTTATAAAAAACAAGGACACTAATATGCACAGATTGTTACTTTAGTCCTGAGAAGCTCTAATTCTTTATTCCTCCTGCCCCGTGGATATTTTGTGAATGCCTAAGTGCAAGTCATCTGTGGAGCCAGGCACTTTTCCTATGCTATAGATTATGAGCATGGACACACACAGCCCTAAGATATTCTGATATTAAAGAATAATGGAAAGTTGAAATTTAGTATTTGAGTAATTTTGCTAGGAATTTAAAAATAACATTTATTGCTGCAGTTCTGAAACATTAGTTATGATAATCTTGTGTTCCTCCAATTGATTTATTGGGAATGATTTCTAAAAATTTTATTACAGAGCTAGAGTTAAAATGATCATAATTGGGCTCTCTTATAATACCAAACATGAGATCATAGTAGAATGTTAATGCATACTTAAAAAATAAAATATGTGAAAATCCATTAATAGTTGTCTTAAATCACATAGTGTATGCTCAACTGTTTATGCCAAATGCCGAACTGTTGAAGTTACAGCTATGTTAATGTTAAAATGTCCTGGGTACAAAGTTCTAAAATGAAAAGCAAACAGTGGTACGGAAGAAACCCAGATAATAAATAGTTTAGGGACCTAAACTAATCTGTGTGTGTGCCCTGACATATTTTATTTCCTGCACAAGTTGTTTTTTATATTATATCTCTCCCCACACACACCTTCTTAAATTTATTATATCCTATATTTTTGTTTAATGCTCAAAGTTTGAAGTTACCTAATACTTCTAGAGCTCGAGCAAGATGTATTATTGTTTAAGTCACAGTTGCCTTATCCGTGGCATTGTGATCTGGTCTGTCTCTCACAAGAGTGCTAAAAGGGATCAAATGATTGAGGTCTTGGAAAAGTAAGAAGCTGTTCCCAGCTGAAAGGAACATCACATTGGCTATGTATCTTACATATACTTGCACACATGTATTAGGAAAGCAAATCTGCTTTATCAAGTAGACACAGGATGCTTCCTGTGTGGAGAGCAGACATTGAAGATAGGATCTCCCCACTGTATGGCTGCAGATGTGCACTGGTGGCACTGCTGGCTGCATCTTGGCTTGTAGGAAACAGGAAGTTGCTTCAGACCCTGGACAGTATCCTGAATCTCAGAGGCACTTCCCAGTAACACACTTCCTTCAACAAGGCAATATCCATTTCAAAAAAGCTATGCTTTCTAATAGTGGCACACTTTATGAAATTAGAGGGGCCAGTCACATTCAAAGTGCCATGAGAGTAAAACAATTTTCCATACATCCCTGTTATGAATCATATATTACAAGGAACAGTTTAGGTGGCAGGCAGACTTATTTAACAAGGATAACTCCATAAGTGTCAATCACAGAGGTCAAATAGCTGACTCTGGCATTTGCCTTTGAGAACATCTATTCTATCTCACCACTGGTTGACCTATTTGTCAGATACTCTTGGACTGACTAGATAAAAATACAAACTATATGTATAGTTCTATAATAGCACATAATACTTGAAATGATCCAATGTTGTCTTTAGTTAATAATTTACCTATATCTGTGGTAGGATGAACTGCTATATTACAACCAAGACGCTGATGTATTTAAAGTATGGTGTCTTTGAAAACTATCTTTGAGTAACAAAATTGTATTCTTCATTTCAGAACATGATGAGTGTGTCACAAATCAACACAATTGTGATGAAAATGCTTTATGCTTTAACACCGTCGGAGGACACAACTGCGTCTGCAAGCCTGGGTACACTGGGAATGGAACCATGTGCAAAGGTAGAAAGCTTCCATGACCATTTCCCACTTCCTTCTCTCATTCTGTAATGATTTGCCTCATCTAGTATGACTATCTATTTCTAAAGTTTGTTTTCAGGTGGTATTTTTACAACAGAATACAATATAAACTACAATGTAATGTACTTCACACTGGGTATGGTGACTGTATTTTGTGTTGTTTCAGACAAGTTATTTCCTTACTGTTGGAACCTCTTTCCAAAATCATACTGAGTTTCTCTACTGTGTAGAAAATATTGATCATAATGAAATTACAGTATCTTTGACCATCTGATGTCACATCTGCAGGGGAATAAAGAAAAGCTGGGCATAGAGATTACAGAGTGGCTTACTTACAGCACAGTGATAACACAGTATCACACACTGTTTGTCTGACTTAATCCTGTGTCTGGACCATTGTAGCTTTCTGCAAAGATGGCTGTAAAAATGGAGGTGCCTGCATTGCTGCCAACGTGTGTGCATGTCCACAGGGCTTTACTGGACCCAGCTGCGAGACAGGTAGGACCGTCATTTCATCTACAAAATAGATTTTATTTTATTCTGATATATAAAGTTACTCATGAGGAAAATAATGTTTCATGTATCAAGTAGCCTCTCAAACCATGGTGCGGTTAATAAGGAAGTTCAGAGAGAGGGAGCAGAGAAACAGAAGTAATGCATAGTCAATGGCTGATTCCCCAAAGTCACTCTAAGTTTTAAAGCTATTATAATGAAGTCTATATTAGGCTTAAGATTAATGGAATGACCCAGGATTTCATGACCTAATAATTCTTATTGCTCATTCAGAGCATATTTTTTACTGGAAACTACGACTACATTAAAGCATAGAGTTCAAGGGTATGGGTCCACTCTAAGGATCCTAGGATTTTACACTTGAGACATTAAAAAATGTGGCCTAATTTCATTCCTTATTATTTATTAGAAAATATTTCAATCATTGATTCCTAAATTATTCAATTAAATTCTCTCCAAATTTATTGTTTCTGTTTTCTTAAATCAAATCTTGTTTTAAGGACTATGTGGTATGCATGCAGCTTCTGACAACAAAATAGCACACATTAGCAATAAAACAGAAGTATCCCTGGATGAAATCATGAGTGCCTTTTGGTTGCTATTAGAAGGTGACCTCAGGAACTGGCTTTTCTTCCAAGAGAAATCTGTCAGTGGTGATTGCCGTTGTATATCACATTAATTCTCCTAAGTCTTCCTGTAGGAGGGTTTCTGCATGTTGTGCCTCACTTGCAGTTACAGACTCAGGTGGTTTAGTAAAAATCCTGCCCAATCAGCACATGAGAAAAAAAATGACCTACTTGACTTGTGAAGTATATCCTTTAGTATAAAATTTTGCTGGGGTATTCAAGGTCTTTTCTGCCCAGGTCACCTGTTTCAGGCAGGTCTATAAAGAATTGTCTTCACTATTCAGTGGGTAATTAATTCAGATCACTAATATGAAACAGTGACATTTTTATGTATAGGATTCTTTTAAAGAGATAATTTCATATATCTGCCCTCCCCCAAATGTATTTTGTATATGAATTGAACTGGTTAACTTGCTAAATACACAGATTTTGAGCAATTTGTTACCATAGAATTTACCAAATCAAAATTAGATGCCACTGATGCAGCAAAATTTCTGTCCTCTGGGATTTCTCTGCCACTATTTCCAGACCTACAAACGGTTCCCAGTGAAACTTTGTATCTTAACATTTTGATGATTAGGTTTCCAGGCGATAATACTTTACACTGATTCCAATTAGAAATCTAAATACCAGCGATTTAGACCCTTTTCATGATGTGAAGATACTGGTCTAGAACTTTGGTGAATAGTGGCCATGCCTAGTCCTACATATCATTCATCTATTTAAAAGTCACATGAGGAGATTGTAAAAAATCTGTAATAGCATTATATTAATTTAGCTATGACATATTCAATACTGAAGTAAAAATAGCCACCAGAATATCTAGCTCACTTCAATCATCTCTGAACTTTGAGTCTCTGTGCAGACAGTCCCAGGGTGACAAAGCAGCCAAGGACTTGGAGAACAGAGTCTATGAATCAGTCCTGTGGCTTAGCTGTGACCTTAACTTCTTATTGTTTGTGCCCTTTACACCTGTCTTCAATCTTCACAGTTTTGTCTCAAGTAGATATTATCTACATTAGAGGTTTTTTAATAAGGTGTCTTAGGGTTTCTATTGCTGTGGAGAGACATCATGACTTCAACAGCTCATAAAGGAAAAGCATGTAATTGGGTTGGCTTACATTTTCAGATGTTTAGTCCATTATCCTGGCGTGCAGGCAGACATAGTGCTGGAGAAGTAGCTGACATTCCTACATCTTTATTCACTGGAAACAGGAAGTGGTCTGAGACATTGGGCGTGGCCTGTGCATATATGAGACCTGAAAGCCTGTCTGGACAGTGACACTATTCCATCAACATGGCCATACCCCTAATAGTACCACTCCTTTTGGTGGCCATTTTCGTGTAAATCACCACAGTAGGGTCCAGAGTGGTTTAGTTTTTATATCCTTAAAGTCAGAGCTATTGGCTGCAACAAAGATTCTTTTAGTCCCAATTTTTTTCTTTTGCTCTCTGTACAATGTCTCTCAGTATCTTTAGAAACCTTGACTTCAAGGACCCCAAACTGAATACATTATTTTTAAGGAACTCAGACCAGGGTCTGTTCCTTCCCGTCTTGACTGGTACTGTACAGAGTAACTAGGGTTCTCTTCTTTTGTCTCCACTGAATGTCCAAGCACATGTATGATCATATCCCCCTTATATTGTACTTTTTACTTCTGATGTGGGATTTTATTGTACCATTATGGTAAAGTATATAGTTTTTATTTTATATTAAGTAAAGAACCTTCAGGGTATTGCTTTACTCTCTTTATTTTTACCTTATTGAAATTTGTAGATACCAAATCCTCTGTCACATGATATATCTTGTTCACTTTCATATCATTGAGTATATGGTTCACATCTTGGTAGATAATCCATAAAGATGTTAATGAATTATCAATTAAGTGATGAGGGGAAATGATATACTAACTTCCTTGATGGCTTATTTTGCATGTTAGTTAAATGGGCCTTCATGATTACTCTTCTGATCCTGTACTAGCATATGGCATGAGAAGGTAAGATGTGGAGCTGTGTCTCACTGTAAAATCTTAGTACAGTCTAGAATTATCCCTAGGCTTTTGCTTTCTTCATCTCTGTTTATTTTTGTTCCTTCACATATTGCCTGCTTCAAAATTTAGTCTCCCACTATTTTTTATCAGGTTCATGCTTTTGCTGTGCTCACACCTCAAATGTGTGCTAATCCTATTAGCTTTAACAAGGAGGATTGTGGAGACTTTCCCAGAAAGAAAAGCATCCAGATGTTGGAACTTTCCAAGGGCAGAAGTGGCTGAGATTTAGCCTGATTGGGCTAGATACACCTAAAACCTAGAGCCTTGATTGCCTTTGGGTTCAGTGGCTCTGTACTAAGCCTCACAATGAAGGGAGTAAAGAATTTCCAAATTTGCTCAAAAATAATCTTAGTAAGCAGAACATTTACCAACTCTTGTTATTTTATTTGAGAAGTTTTATCTAGAAGTTTCTTCCCCCATTTATTTAGTTTCTGCATTGTATCTTAGTAGAAATGGCAGAAGCCATTTAATTATTTCAAAAAAGGAGTCACATGTATGCTCTTTACTGAGCTAAATTAATTTTTCATGGACTTTTTAGCCACTGAACAAAATCACCCACATGAAGAACATAACTTTGTTTTTAATTAAGTATCCAAATATTCTGTGAGATGTTTGACTTGGATTTAGTAGGATGATTATTTTTTGCATAACTCAATACAATGTGTTAGAAATGTATGTGCCAAGATTTAACAGCTCCATTGCTGCCATTCTGTATTTATTGCCCATGTTTAAACCTCAGCAAACATGTATCTAGTGATATGATTAATATGAAAAGCTGTCTTACATGAAAAGTAAATCTTTCATAATGATTTAGCACATAACACTAAAAAATCTACCAGTCTCCTAAAAGCAACTACTTTCTTAGATGAATTAAAATGTTTACAGCTGGAAAAGGGTTGATATCAAATAGCAAATTAGATATAAAATACATAATGAAATATCAGAGGAGATCATATGTGTTAGTAATATATGGCTTTTTTATTCCTATGTATAAAGTGATGAATTTCTTAGCCACAGTTCAAAACAGGAGATGAAATTTTTGTTATTTCTAGTGAGTGGTTAGATAAACTTAAATTTACATTCCTTTAGTTTTAAAATTCATAGTTTCAAACTGAAGAAATGAAGTAAGAATCACATGAGTGTCAATTTACTTGAAAAATAACTCAAATGGATTAGGGTTGATTGATTTTAAATTATATATTTTTACATTAATGTGTGTTAGCAATTATAGATCTAGTACTAGGTAGATAGTAAAAATCTTTTTTAGAAAATAATATTATTCTAGTAGAAGTATGTATAGCAAGCATTGCTAATGTGAATCAATCAGTGATAAGGTTGAATTCCCAAATTTTCATCACAAACAGCATACATTTGATTTTATAATCTCATGCCTTTTTTAAGGTGTATTTTGCAAAAGTTTGTATCTATTTGTGTCACTTTTCATGGGAAGACTAAACAGTGTTTAAAAGCAAAAGAAAATCCTCAAAACATTTCTAATATAGCGTGCTTTTCCTTACCAAAATGACACATGGTGAAGTTGTTTTACACCAAATTCCATAAGAATATTTAAAAACAGAGGCAGTGTGACACAATGATCAGCTGACTGTCTTGCCCATATGGACATCTGGGTTCTCTCTTCCTTCTTCAGTACAGAAGCATCAACAACAGAAACTGACCAAAGCTCCAACTATAACATTTGCATAAGTTACCTTGTAAGCTTAAACATAGCTATTGTACATGCAGAGACCCTTGACTTCCTTTGTGTTAGTTTCTAAGTGCTTGTCCGATAGAACTGTGGTCTTCCCTGCAGTGTTTAGCCCAGGGTTCAAGACCATGGAAGTTGAAGCTACAGAGGCCCCATTCAAAGTCCCACCCGTGTTGTTCTCCCACTACGTGACTTTCTTCACTGGACATCACTTTTCCATGCCTTAGTTGATGCACAACAATCTCTTCCACTTTATTCTAGAGATTATGAAATGAGCAAGGCAACATAAGATTAAAGATTTGACAAGTACTAGTTGCATGATATTCTACATCATTATATTAGAAATTTTTACTTTATAAGCATATATATATATATATATATATATATATATATATATAAAACCTTTGAGGCTTTGGTACACCCTTGAGTCATGACAAAGAAAGATAACAATGATTCTTGTTTTCTTTATTCATTCATCAGTGAGCTTTGGTTTAGTTTCACTGCTGTTTAATAGTTTAAAATATAGGAATTCAGTCACAGCCCTTTAAAAATCTAAATATTGATCTATTTTAATTCAAATGGAAATCCTGAAAACTTAATCTTTATGAAAATAAAAGTATTATTCTGTTTCTTTAAAGTAGTTAAATTAATCATAGTGTTGCATATCTGTAATTGCAGGACTTGAGAGGCTGAGGCAGAGGGTTGGTGTGAGTTTGAAGCCACCCTAGGCTATTTCACAGGTACCATTGGAGCCAGGGCTACATAACAGAACTGTTAATGTAGTTCTCAGTGTCCAAGGTCAAAGGCATTTGTCTAAAGTCCCTCAGGTTAATTGGAAGAATCCTGCTCACTCTTTCCCAGTATTAGTCATGTATAATAGATAACAAGTATGATAGGGACATTTTTCATACTCTTACTGTAAGCCCTGCCTAATTAGTACTAGAAATGAGGATGCACCATGAAGCTAATTCAAGGGAAAAACCATTTTCTGGTCATTTGAGAGCAGATTTCCAAGAAAATAGGCCAAGTGAAGATACTTGAGAATTTCAAAAGATTTTTACTTTTACTTATAAAATGTTGACTTTTAAAAATGTTTCTATTTATTATTTGAGAATTTCACACAATAATATTTGATCATATTTTACTTTCCCCACATTCTTCTCAGATCCTCTGATATCGCTAGGTCCACCCAATTTCATGTTCTTTCTTTCCCTTATCCACCTCTTCCCCCCAAAAGGAATCTGGTTGCATTTGGTCAACTGTTCCTGGGAATGAGGCCTGTGTTGGGGTGTGATTGATATCACCACCTTCCCTTCTCATGCTAGTATTTGATTTCATTTCAGATTGTACAAGCCCTGTGCATGCTCTCACTGTCCCTGTCAGTTCATATGGACATCTACCTGATATGTCTAGAAATTACTATGCCCTTGGAGTTGGCCTCCATATTGTAAGAATTACTTATTGGCAATTGATTATATTAAGGATTAATAATTATTAAGAGGTCTATATAAACAGTCACTGATACAAAATTGAAGCTCAGTTTAAGGCAGTTTTTGGAGAATTGAACTATCCCATGCAGTAGTGGTGACAGTGTAACCTCAGAGAATATAGAACAAACAGAAAGGGCAAGCAGGCGCAGCAGGTCTTTAAAGGGGCTGGCCACACCCCCTACAGGGGTCCTTAAGACTTCAAAGCCATGCTTAGGTCTTCCTTAAAACTGCCTGAACCCATTACACCTCCAAGTGGGGTAAGAGTGTCTATATTGCTATTACCGGCAGGAGGGGGATGGGGAAATGTTTTTATGGAGATGAACGTTCCAGAAGAAACAAAGACACAGTTGCACAAACCCTTGATAGTTGCTTATTGAGTGGGAAAAGAAAATGGAAATGTGATGTGTGGAAGGTATCCTTAAATAAGAGAAGAGCTAAAGTAGTTTGTGGCTGTAGGAGTCTACTATCCTATGCATCTCCAGGCATCAAAATGAATGTAACAGGAAGGAAAGGTCCCATTTCAAATAGCAAATGTACTGATTATAATAACCTTATTTGGAAATGACTGGGCCAGATGGACTGGTCAAGCAGAACCTAGATGACTGCTTCATGGGGGAAGGGAGCTACCACATCCATATACAAACCCTTTCCATTAACTGTAGAGTGGGGTGAATCACTGAACTCGTCATGTGTCTTGACTTCCTTGTTTTAAGAATATAGTGATACAAATACAAGCATAACAAACAGAGTTCAAGAGATGGAAGATAGAATCTCTGAAGTGGAAGACTCAGTAGCTCAAATAGATATATCAGTCAAAGAAAATAGTAAGACTAAAAAAAGCCATAACTCAAAATGTTCAGGAAATCTGGGACTACATGAAAAGACCTAATTTGAGAATAATAGGAATAGAAGAAGGAGAAGAATACCAGCTCAAAGGCACAGATAATGTTTTCAATAAAATCATTGAAGAAAACTTTCCTAACCTGAAGAAGGAAATGCCCATAAAGATACAAGAGGCTTACAGAACACCAAATAGATATGATCCCAAAAAAAAGTCAGAGCGCCACATTATAATCAAGCCACAAAACATACAGAACAAAGAAAAAATTTTAAGAGCTGCAAAAGAAAAGGGCCAACTCACATATAAAGGCAGACCCATCAGAATAACGCCTGATTATTCAATGGAAAAGATGAAAGCTAGAAGGGCTTGGTCAGAAGTTATACAGACGCTTAAACAGCATGGATGCCAAACTAGAATACTATACCCTGCAAAATTATCAATCACCATAGATGGAGTAAACAAGGTATTTCAGGACAAAGTCAGACTGAAAGAATATCTATCTACCAATCCAGCACTACAGAGAGTATTAGAGGGAAAACTACAACCT
>PVIH01028266.1:0-15597 GCA_004025045.1 Sigmodon hispidus | reverse complement strand
TGTGTATGGTGTCTATGTATGTGTGTGTATGGTGTCTATGTATGTGTGTGTGTGGTGTCTGTGTGTATGTGTGTATGGTGTCTATGTATGTGTGTGTGTGGTGTCTGTGTATGTGTGTGTGTGGTGTCTATGTATGTGTGTGTATGGTGTCTGTGTATGTGTGTGTATGGTGTATGTGTATGTGTGTGTGTGGTGTCTGTGTGTATGTGTGTATGGTGTCTATGTATGTGTGTGTGTGGTGTCTATGTATGTGTGTGTGTGGTGTCTATGTATGTGTGTGTATGGTGTCTGTGTATGTGTGTGTATGGTGTATGTGTGTGTATGGTGTCTGTGTGTGTGTGTGTATGGTGTCTATGTATGTGTGTGTATGGTGTATGGTGTCTGTGTGTGTGTGTATGGTGTCTATGTATGTATGTGTATGGTGTCTGTGTGTATGTGTGTGTATGGTGTCTATGTATTTGTGTGTGTGGTGTCTGTGCCTATGGAAGAACAGAGGAAAATATAAGTGCCTTCCTTTTTCTTTTACATTTTGCTTCACTCCTAAGAGTCTGTTTGTGAGCTCAAAGCTTGCCAGGCTGGCTTGTCAAGGAGAAAGTTCCAGAAATCTACCTGTTTCTGCTTCTCAGCACTGGGATGACAGGCACGCATGCCCAGCTCCTCATGTCTGCACAGTAAGTGCTCTTACCACCGGGCTCTCTCCCTAGGCCCTCTCCCCTTTTGAAAAATACTGAGTTTTGATTCAAGGGGGAGGGGGGTGGACACAGTCTCACAGTGTAGCCCAGACTGACTCTAGACTTGGACCTCTGTTAAGCAGCACCTTTTCCCCAGGCTAAGTTCCCTAGGGGTCAGTAAATCTGCAGGACCCAGGCTGCTGTCCGTCTGTCCTAGTAGCTTTAACTGTCAATGACACAGGCTGGAAGGTAGAGTCTCAGCTGAAGGATTGCCCAGATCAGTTTGCTCAGTGAACATATCTGTAGGGAATTGACTTGATCTCACTAATTGATGTAGGAGAGTCCAGAACACTCTGGAAGGCACCCTTCCCTGGGCAGGTGATTCTGCACTGTATAAGAAATCTAACTAATAGGGGGTTGTGGCCCAGAAGCACATGTCTTTAATCCCAGTGCTCAGGAGGTAGAGGCAGAGGGATCTTTGTGACTGTGTGTTGAGAGTTTCTTTTTTTTTTTCTTTAAATATTTATTTATTATGCATACAGTATACAGAAGGGGGCACCAGATGTCATCATAGATCGTTTTTGAGCCACCATATGGTTGCTGGGAAGTGAACTCAGGACCTCTGGAAGAACACTCAGTGCTCTTAACCTCTGAGCCATCTCTCCAGCCCCCTGTGTTGAGAGTTTCTACAAAGTGAGTTCCTGGGACAGCCAGGGCTACACAGTGAAACCCTATCTCCAAAACCCAAAAATTTAAAAAAAAAAAAGGAAGAAGAAATCTATTTGACTGTGAAGCTGTGAGTGAGCAAGCAGCTCCCTCCCCCGTGCATTTCTGTATCAGGAAGTTCCACTTCTGGGATCCTGTCCTGATTTCCCTCAGTGATGGCATCTTCAGACCTCTGCAGGCACCAGGCATGAACATGGTATACACACACACACACACACACACACACACACACACACACACAGAGGCCACACACGCAGGCATAACACTCCTACACATTGTTAGGCTTCTGTCCTAGCCCCTGAAATCACACCTGGCCAATGGCATTAGCCTGGCCCGGCCCCGAGTTCTGGTGCCAAGTTCCATTTAAGAAGGATTCCCTTCTCCCACCCTGCCAGAGGGCATGCTTCTCAACCTCCTTCTTCACTTCTCCCCCACCAATCTATCTCTTCTCTCTCTCCATAATAATAAAGTCCTTCCACGTGCACCCAGTCTAAGTCTCCTGCCCCGCCGCCTTCCACTGAGCCCACATGGATCATGGGGCCTCCATCCATCGCTATCTGCCAGCCGAACCAGTATCTGCGTTATCATAACATAACACACATAAAATGCTTTTTTAAAAGTAAAGATTTATTTTTATTCAAAGTATATGGATATTCGGCCCCCATGTATGTCTGTGTACTATGGGCACATGATGCCTGAAGAGGCCAGAAGTGGGCGTTAGATCCTCTGGAACTGGAGATACGGATGATTGTGCACCACGTGGGGGCTGGGAATTGGACTCAGGTCTTCATTCTTGGAATGTTCTTCAGTTTAGATTTGCCTGATGTTTCTTCATAATTAGATTCAAATTACTCATTCTTGGCAGGAATATCACAAAAGCGATTTATCTTTTTTTCTACACACCCAATGGTGTCACTTTGTCTCATTCCAGATGTTGAGGTCCCATGGCTGAGGTGGTATTTGCCAGCTTTTTCCAGGACAAGACCACTATTACCCCTTTGTTATTAAGTATCTTTTTTTTTCCTTCCCCAGACAGGGTTTCTATTGTGGCCTGTTGTAGGAATTTAGCCCTATGGGATAGATAATTAGAAGAAACAGCTGTTTTTCAAAAGTACTTTGATCTTGAAGAGTCCTTGTAGAAAACAGTGGTTGTTTTGCTGAAGGGGCTTTGTAGTCACCCCAGGATTTTAGTCACAAGACGCCTCAGGCACACTCGAGGATCTGTATTATTGTGTATTGCAAATGAAACATTTTTTTTTTAAGTTTTTTTTTTTTTAACTTTATTTATTTACCTTGGTGTTTGCCTGGAACTGGAACTACAGACAGTTGTTAGCTGCCATGTGGGTGCTGGGAATCGAACCCGGGTCCTCTGGAAGAGCAGACGGTGCTCTTAAGCGCTGAGCCATCTCTCCAGCCCCGCAACTGAAACATTTTAAAAGACTAGAGTCATGGACATATGATGTTCTCCATTAGTGAGACTCCTAAGGGACCTTGGTATGAGAGAAAATACTTTCAATAAATACTCCTTTGTACAGCTGTTTGGGGGTTCAGTCCATCAGAAAAGGCTGAACCTTCCTGCTGCCACATAGACCTTAAAATTTCATCTCAGAGTGACTTTCTTCAACTGACCTTTGATACAGGGTGCACTGTGACAGCAGCCCTGGCTATCATGGAACTCGCTCTATAGACCAGGCTGGCTTCGAACTCTGAGATCCGTCTGCCTCTGCCTCCTGAGTGCTGGAATTAAAGGTGTGCACCACCACCAAGATCCTCGTTAGTTTTCATATATATATATATATATATATATATATATATATATATATATATATTTAATGTGAACTGGTGTTCTGCCTGCATGTATAACTGTAAGGGTGTCAGATCTTGGAATTACAGACAGTTGGTAGCTGCCATGTGGATGCTGGGAATCGAACTCAGGACCTCTGGAAGAACAGTCAGTGCTCTTAACCACTGAGCCATCTCTCCAGCCCTCAGCTTTCTATCACTTCAATAAAACACTGACTGGGCAGGAAGGAGTTTACAGGAACTTAGTGAGAGGTCATTCAGGAATGCTACATACTAGCTGCTCTCCAGGACTTGCTCAGCTTGTCTTTTTCCTTTCTTTTTATTTAAAATTTGTTTATTTATTACATATACAGTGTTCTGCCTGCATGTATGCCTGCAGCCAGAAGAAGGCACCAGATCTCATTACAGATGGTTGTGAGCCACCTTGTGGTTGCTGGGAATTGAACTCAGGATCTCCGGAAGATCAGCCAGTGCACTTAACCCCTGAGCCATCTCTCCAGCCCCCAGCCTACCTTTTTCCATATAACTCAGGACCACCCGCCCAGGGGTACTTCCCTCTTACATCAGTCAAGAAAATGTCCCCATAAACTTGCCTACAGGCCATCTAACAGTGGCATTTTCTCAGATGACCCTAGCTTATGTCAGTTTGACAAAAACAAAACAAAACAAAACAAAACAAAACAAAACACCCTACCAGCACATCCCCTCAACTAGTGACTTTAAATCCATGAGTCAGGGTCTGGAGAGATGGCTCAGAGGGTAAGAGCACTGACTGTTCTTCCAGAGGTCCTGAGTTCAAATCCCAGCAACCACAGGGTGGCTCACAACCATCTATAAGGGGATCTAGTGCTGGTTTTTGACATGTAGACATTCATGCAGACAGAACACTGTATATGTAATAAATAAATCTTTTGAAAAACAATCCATGAGTTAATCATGGGCTAAACCTGTTATAGTAACCATGGTCCTTCAATTACTTCTCATTTTAAAAAAAGATTTGTCTAACTTTATGTGTGTGGGTATTTTGCCTGCTTGTGTCTGTGTACTGTGTGTGTGCCATGGAGTCCAAAGAAGGTGTCAGAACCCCTGGAACCGGAGTTATAGATGGTTTGAGCTGCCATAGGTGTTGGGCATCAAAATGGATTCTCCGAAAAAGCAGCCAGTGTTCCTAATCACTGGACTATCTCTGGCCCAATGACTATTTTTTTTTTTTTTTTTTTAAAACTTTATTTATTTATTATTTATTTATTTATTTATTTGCCTTGGTGTTTGCCTGGAACTGGAACTACAGACAGTTGTTAGCTGCCATGTGGGTGCTGGGAATCGAACCCGGGTCCTCTGGAAGAGCAGACGGTGCTCTTAACCGCTGAGCCATCTCTCCAGCCCCCCAATGACTATTTTTTTATGGTTACCAATGGTGACCTGTTTTCCTTTCCTCCCTCCCTCCTTTCCCCCCCCCCCCCGCTCTTTCCCATTCTCCCACTTCTTTCTAAATGTGACTTCTCTGAGTTCCCATTGTTACCGCCATATGCATGGGCACAACTTGGTGACTTTCTAGATACTTCTATCAAAAGAAGCGTTTCTTACTTCTCCATTACATCAGAATGCATTCAGGAATTCCCTTTTCCATGACAGTTATCATCTGTCACTCATCACCAATTCTTTCTTTATTCATTTATTTATTTTGAAGTATGAGGGATTAAACCCACTTACACATGCTAAGTAAGCGCTCTACCACTGAGCAGCATCCCCAATCCTCTGACCTGCATTTGGTGTTTTGACTGTTCCAGATCTATCCAGTGTGAGCCACCTTCAAACTGGTTCCTGGGTCTTGTGACGTGTCCTCACCTTTCTTTTTTTTTAAATAATTATTTTTTATTTTATGTGAGTTGGTGTTTTGCCTGCATGTATAACTGTGTAAGGATGTCAGATCTTGGAATTAGAGACAGTTGTTAGCTGCCATGTGGATGCTTAGGTCCTCCTGAAGAACAGTCAGTGCTCTTAACCGCTGAACCATCTCTCCAGCCCCTCATCTTTCTTTGATATATTTTTTTCTTTTTTGCTTCCTGCCACCTGAAGTGATCACAAGTGAGGACTTCTGATGATGTAAGAACAGATTGGAAGGATGTGCACACACAGGAGGCACAGATCTCAGGAGTAACCCTCCACTGGCATGGGCCTCTGAACAGGAGGGCTCTGAAGCAGCGGTTGGGGGACCAGGACAACATCTGTAAGAGGTTAGCATGTGCTTGGCGTACAGCCAGCCAGGCAGGGATGGGCACTCTTGTGTGTCCTTTCCTGGGTGCCCGGTCCTGTGAACCATGGTCAGAGCTGGAGTTAATTTTCAGAAATATGTTGTCAATGAGCTGGCAGGAGGTGTCTGCCCTGGCAGAGGGTGGGAATAGACAGAACTAAACCCGGCCTACGTGTGATGGGAAGGAAGCAGAGGGGAAGTCCAGAGGGAGCTGAGGCTGGAAATGAGGCAGCAGCTCTGGGAGAGAGTGGGGGCCGCAGGCTGTGGTGGGCGGACTCAACCAGGGGAAGGCTGCTGAAGGTTGTGTGGCTGTTTAGTCTTTCCCCGCCCTTTTCTTGGTATTTCACCACAGAGTCTCTCTATATCTCTGGCTCTCCTAGAATTTGCTCTGTGGACCAGGCTAGCTTCAAATTCAGAGACCCAGGGGCTGGAGAGATGGCTTAGAGGTTAAGAACACTGACTGCTCTTCCAGGGGTCCTGAGTTCAATTCCCAGCAACCACATGGTGGCTCACAACCATCTGTAATGAGATCTGGTTCTGGCCTGCAGTCAATGCAGGTAGAATGCTGTGTACCTAATAAATAAATAAACTAAAAAAAATTCAGAGATCCACCTATGTTTCTCTGCCTCCCTAGTGCTGGATCTGAAGACAGTTTTATTTTGAGGTTCATATGAAATTCCTAATCTTATAGAAGATACAGAATCTACCCTCTGGGGCCTCCTTATCTCAAATGGAGACTGCAAATCTGCCATCAGGGAACCTTCAGTTCTCTTGGCACATCTAATCCCCTTTTAGCCATTAGCCTTGCTCCCTCCTAATCCTGCTCCCTGATTCCCCCCCCCAACCTAGTGGACCCCTCAGACTCCAGGCATGTCCCCAATCTTCTGAGGAGGCCTTGTGATTTTGGACTGAGGCTATTTTTCTTAGGAACTTCTGGAGGTTTCTTGGAAGTGGGGGTGGTGAGAGCCTGCTTCAGAGTGGCCATCACTCTTTCCTCAGAACTATTTAGGGAGGTGACACCTTCCTCTGGCCTACCACAACCCGCTCAAAGACTCCCCACATCTCTGCCCCCACATTTGCACTAAGAGCTCAAACCACAGACCGGAAGCCCAACTGGTGTACTCGGGAGAAGCTGGGGCAAGGGCTGGGGGAGTAAGGTTCCTCTCTACAGAGCCAAGTGGGCCCAGCAGTGCTGGGGTGGACTGTCCCCTGCCCAGCAGGCTGTCTCTCCGGGGATCCTGAAGAATAGGGCTCCTCTTCTATTTATTCATTTATTTAGTGTGTGAACACGTGAGAACTGTGTGCATGCACATGCGTTGGAGTGTGCCGCACTCGTAGGGAGGTCAGAGGACACTATGAAGGGGTCAGTTCTCTCCTTCCATCTTACGGTTCTGGGGATCGAACTATGATCTCAAATCGATAGGCTTCCGCTATATAAGTGGTTGCTCATAGGCGATAAAGCAGACACTGTTTCCTGAAACCATCTTGGGAGAGGTTCATGGGAACATGGTTTATCCACGCATGCGCATTGGATGCTTGTTGGGGATGCCCTGGTAATGGCAGCTCAAGTTGGAAGGGGACAAGAGATCCCCATGAATGGGGGTGACTGATGGTTCCGAGGCACCATGTGGATGCTGGGCATTAAACCCAGATCCTCTGGATGAACAAGTTTTCTTACCTGCTGAGCCAACTCCCCAAGCCTCTTCTTTTAAGATTCACTTAAAAGATGATGTGAATAATGAACACAGTTATACACGGCTGGGCATCCTGTTCCACCATTTTTGCCTTTTGGAAAGGGTTGGTCATCTCCAAGTGCCATGGCCATCTCAGCTGTCACAGCAAATGCCATCACCACATTCCACGTTTGTTTCCCACTGGCTGTACCCTGGGAGGGAAAAGATGGCTTTGTTTCTTCTTGTTGCTCTTTTGTTTTTTTTTTTGTTTTTTGTTTTTTACTTTTTGTTTGTTGGGGATCGGGTCTGATTATAGGACTGGTGTTCATAACCCTTCTTCTCCAGCCTTCTGTGACAGACGGCATGCACTCCACAAATCTGCTACAAAGGCAAATTCAGTCCCTGGGCCCTCTATTGGTTCTGCCTAAAGGAATATTATTATTGTGTTACGTTCTTACTATATGTGTATGGGTGTTTTGCCTGCATGTGTGTCTGAGGACCACGTGTGTGTCTCTGGTGCCAGAAGTGGGTGTCAGGTCTTCCGGAACTGGGGTTACAGACAGGTGTGAGCTGTTCCTCACACTGCCCAAAGCAGTTAGACTAGAGAGCCTCTTGTAGCTGGACACCTCACAGT
Organism: Sigmodon hispidus; assembly: GCA_004025045.1. Taxonomy (NCBI): domain Eukaryota; kingdom Metazoa; phylum Chordata; class Mammalia; order Rodentia; family Cricetidae; genus Sigmodon; species Sigmodon hispidus. The sequence goes on along the minus strand of PVIH01028266.1, from coordinate 7,836 downwards.
CGGGTATTGCTGTCACCATAGTCGGTGCCTGACCACCCACCCGGTCCCTATAGGTGAACCCTCAAGGTGTGTCGGTGACCTCTGCTCTGCTTCCCTCGCCGCTTCTTACCTTTTTCTTCTCTTCTCGACTTCCTTCCCCTCCCCCCCCCCCCCCCCCCCCCCTTTCTATGATGCTGGAGACTGAACTCGGGACCTTGTATCAGTCTAGGAACTGATCCACCCCTAAGCTACTCCTCACCTCCTATCTTAGAGGTTTTGATAAAGAAGTTAGTTTGTTAGCAGACAGGACAGACGCTGCAGTGCATGCCTGTCATGCCAGCACTTGGGAAGGAAGTGGGAGGGTCAGAAAGCTCAGGGTCCTCAGTTACAGGATGAATTCTAGTCCAGTCCGGGCTACATGGGGTCAGTCTGGGGATCAAAGATTTCCAGAGGCAGGACTTATCTCTGTGAGTTCCAGGACAACCAGGGCTTCTTAGTGAGATCTTCTGTGTCTCACAAAACAAACAAACAAAAAACCAGCATGGGAGGTGTGGCCTAAGGGACAGCTCAAGTTAAGAGCACTGATTTCTGTTCCAGAGGACCTGGGTTTGATTCCCAGCATCTACACAGTAACTCACAGCCATGTAGGAGTGCAATTTCAGGGAATCTGAAGCTGTCTTCTGGCTTCCAGGCACTCAAGTAGTACAAATGCAGACAAAACAGCCGTACATACCAAATAAAATACTCTAAACGGTAGAGAGAGAAATACATTTACCACTAATAGTGCCTTCAGTTGTCTTGAATACTCTCAGAATTTTTTATAAAGTGTACACTACACTACCACATCCACCTCTGTCTTGGGTTTTTGGCATCAGGATATCATCACAGACCGCTACAGAGCTTTCCCACCTGTGTTCTGAAAGGATCTTTAAAGATTTCATTATTTATTTTCTCTTTTGAGACAGTATTTCACTATAGATATAGCCCTAGCTGGCCAGAAACTCCCTATGTAGACCAAGCTGGTCCCAAACTAGCAGAGATGCGATTTCCTCTGCAGACTTGATATTTTTGAAACGGTCAGTGGAAGCCATCTGGCTTTTGGAGACACTAGGTGTTGAGAAGATTCAGGGACCCTGGACAGAGGCTGATCAAGCTGGTACTCAGGTCTGTCTGATTGGAATATTGTTTTAAATCACTCACACTGATTTTTTTTTTAAACTTTATTTATTTATTTATTTGCCTTGGTGTTTGCCTGGAACTGGAACTACAGACAGTTGTTAGCTGCCATGTGGGTGCTGGGAATCGAACCCGGGTCCTCTGGAAGGGCAGACAGTGCTCTTAACCGCTGAGCCATCTCTCCAGCCCCCCACACTGATTTTTTTTTTAAAACACCAAGAGTTGCTGAACTCAGTGGCATATACATTTAAAACTAGCATTTGGTAGACAGACAGGTGGCTCTCCATGAGTTCAAGGCTAGCCTGGTCTACATAGGGCATTCCAGGGCAGCCAGAGCAACACCATGAGTCTTTATTTTTGTTTTCTGAGACAGGATTTCTTTGTGTCACCATCCTAGCTGAGACCTGGCCTTAAAAAGCCAAACAAAGCAGGGCAGTGTTGACTTCTGCCGTTAATCCCAGCACTGGGTGGATCTTTGTAAGTTTGAGACCAGCCTGGTCTACAGAGCGAGTTCCAGGACAGCCAAAGCTATAGAGAAAAAACTTGTCTAAAAAAAAAAAAAAGCAAACCAAAGTGAGAGAAAATTGTGATCTTCCAATTTTCTTGAACAATGAAGACCTTGGCAGCACTGGTATAACACGGGGTCTCCAAGAACAGCCCCTGCTCAAAGCTTGGCCTCAGTCCTGTGCCTCCTGCTGTAGCCTTGACTATCAGGTGCTGTTTCCTTTTGTTTATTCTTGGGCTGCCTCAGTGCTCCCCGAGTTAGAGCTATCTGCTGGACTTCTAATCTTTGGTTGCTCATCTGTAAAACGGGATGTTAATAGTTGTTACCACCAACCACGCTGAAGACCATATGTGAGATGCCTGCACAGAGGTTTGGCTATAGGAGGCACTGGTTAAATGCATTGTTGGCTTCTTCCTGGCTGTAGCATAATCTGGTTACACTGCATTCTTTTTCTGTTGTATATGGAGGTGAACTCTCTATGGATGGTACATCTGTGTTTATTTATATACAGCATTCCTTTTCTGGTGGATGTAGATGTAGACTCCAATTTTTCCCATGCCACAGTGGGCTGGAAAGAACAGCCATACACATGACAGGCAATGCTTCCTAGTGGCTAAGAATGTTAGCTTTTGGGGGGGATATGGGGAGATGGCTCAGTGGATAAAGCACTTGTGTAAGAGTGATGTCCAGCTTTTAGACCCCCAGTTATGTAATTCCAGTTCTAGGAAGGTAGAGATAGGGGATTCCCTGGAGTGGGCTGGCTAGTGAGTTTAGCCATATCCAAAGACTCTGGGTTTAATTGAGAAAACCTGCCAAAGTGAACAGAATACAGATTAATTGAGGAAGAGTCTCAGTGTCAGCCTAGATCTCCACATAGGTATTTGCACCTGCACACATAAGTGTCAATGTGTGTATACTTATGCATGCACACCATACACATCCATATGCACACATACCATACACATCCATATGCATGTACACCATACACATCCATATGCACACATACCATACACATCCGTATGCATGCACACCATACACATCCGTATGCACACATACCATACACATCCGTATGCACACATACCATACACATCCGTATGCATGCACACCATACACATCCGTATGCACACATACCATACACATCCGTATGCATGTACACCATACACATCCGTATGCACACATACCATACACATCCGTATGCATGCACACCATACACATCCGTATGCACACATACCATACACATCCGTATGCATGCACACCATACACATCCGTATGCACACATACCATACACATCCGTATGCACACATACCATACACATCCGTATGCATGCACACCATACACATCCGTATGCACACATACCATACACATCCGTATGCATGCACACCATACACATCCGTATGCATGCACACCATACACATCCGTATGCATGCACACCATACACATCCGTATGCACGCAAAAGAGCAGAGAAGGAGGGTGTGAATCTCAGCAATGTGACTTCTTGCTTCCAATTCTTGGCAATGGCTGAAATGAGAGGCTTGGTGGGATGACCTTGGATGTCATTTGAAGACATAGTTGACTTCTGTACCCAGAAGGGATGGAAAGGGTACAGAGGAAGGATGCATGCCCCTCTGCAAATGTGAGAGCCTGAATACCCTATCTCAACATCTTTTCCTCACCCTGGGGTGTGAAGTCAGGGCCCACTCAGTGCATCTAACAGACTGACAGCTGGGCTGTCCTTAAAGATAAGCAAGGTGTCAGGCAGAGGGAGGAAGGTGTCAACCACAGAGCAGGAGGGGAGCCCTCCCCAAACCCAGTCCTTAGAATCATGTCCTACATATCTGCTCTCCCTCTGGGCCACAGTGCTGGGCCCTCTCTTGACCTGGAGTGCTGGCACAGTACCCCTCAAAAATATCCACATGATATTGGAGCCTTGGGCAGAATCAGCTGGCACCAGGCTACTTAGCCTCAGTTCTGGAGGTATCAGTGGTTGTGGACCAAAGGCCTTTGAGTAGGGGGAGGGGATCTGCCTGTGTTGCCATTGCATTCTCCTTTTTCACTGTGCAACTCTGCTTTGCTTTGCTCCCCAAGCCCGCAACCTAACAGCCATTAGGTCCTAATGTTTACACCAACGGTGATTCCACAGCACCCAGCATGCCCTCTGTTAGGGAGTCTTCAGACTCCAAGGTCTGGTCCATGTTCCTGTGAGAGAGAGTCCCAGGAAGTCCAATGCCTGATACTTCACTGGCAATCAGGAAAAATGTGAGTGAGGACTGGGAATATAACAGGGTTGGCAGAATGCTTGCCTAGTATGGACGAAGCCCTGGGTTGGGTCCCCAGCGCCTCAGAAAACCAGACACATGCCTGTAATCCCTGTAGCTGGGGGTCAGAGGCAGGAGGCTCAGGAATTCAAAGTCATGGGGGCTAATAGAGAATTGGAGGACAGCCTACGTTACATGAGACTATGCCTTTTTTTAAAAAAAAACATTATTTTATGTGCATTGGTGTCATATCCCATGGAACTGGAGTTACAGACAGTTGTGAGCTGCCATGTGGGTGCTGGGAATTGAACCCAGGTCCTCTGGAAGAGCAGCCAGCATTCCCAACCACTGAGCCATCTCTCCAACCCCGAGACCATGTCTTATATAAAATATGAGAATAAGTGAATGTCAGGTGTTGAGGGGTATCAGATGCTGATTTCAAAGCTCATTTCTCTAATCCTTAACCAGACCTCTGTCCGTCTTGATTTTTGTGGGTGTTTTATGGTTGTTCGTACCATAGCACACTTCCTTATGGAGCCTATATGTTCCTATATGTTCCTTATCTTAGGGGATTTTTCAACCCTAACATAAACACACACACAGAGGCTTACAACAAATTTTATGTGTTTGTATACACAAATTCATACAGTGAAATGATTACTACAGTCAAATAACAGTCCTCAATTCAACTTTAACACACTAATCCTCTCATAGTGACCCTCTCTCTCTCTGTGTACAGTAAAAGAATCTAAGATTGCCAGGCGTGGTGCTCCACATCTCTCATCCCAGCTCTTGGGAGGCAGAGGGAAGAGGGTTAGGAGTTCAAGGTCAGTTATCTTACACGGTGTGTTGAAAGCCAGCCCAAGTTACTGGAACCTCTGTTCCAAAAGAAACCCACACAAAAATGTACTTAAAATGGACAGAGACCCTGGTTCAGTCTCAAACACCAGACACAAATGTGTCTAAAATCTGACACTCACAGCTAATTCGCTGTATATCCCCAAATTAATTTTCTCTTTTTTATCTTTCAAAAAAAATTGTGAGACACAATGTGACTCATGATGCTGGTCAGAACTCTCTGGTAAACCCAGGTGGCCTGGAGTTACAGAGATTTGTCTGACTCTGCCTCTCCAGGGCTGGGATTAAAAGTGTGCACCACCAGGCCCAGCTAAGATTTTGTTAAATTTATGTGTGTATGTTGTGCACACACGTGTGCAGGTTCTTCTGAGGCAGGAAAAGGGTATTGGAGCAGTTGGAGGTGGAGTTACAGGGGGTTTCCAGCTGCTGGCTGTGGGTGGCAGAACCCAACTCTGGTCCTCCTCGAGAGCACCAAGTACCCTTAACTGCTCAGCCACCTCTCCAGCCACACCCTCCTCGCCTTCTTTCCTCCTCCCCCACCCTTTCATTATTCATTTATTATTCCCAGGCTGGCCTAGAACTTGTGATCCTCCTGCCTCAGCCTCTGGATCATACCACTTGGCCCTGCTCTGTCCAATATTCCATCTCTAGGTGCAACTACATCTTTGTACCCTTTGACTCACCTCAAACCCCTGGAAAAGCGCACGCTTTTAATCCCAGCACTCAGAAGGCAGAGTGAGTTCCAGGCCAGCCAGGGTCACATAGAGAAACCCTGTTTCAAAAATCAAAGCCATAAAAATAACAAACAAATTCCTTTCTACCCTTTTTCTTTCTTCAAATTTGGGGTTCTGTGATGTTAGATGAATCACTTTCTCTTGGTGCATGTCAGTTTTCTAGCCTGTAAGATGGAAACAACAGCACCCATCTCGAAGAGTCATGGTGCTGACAGGGCAAGGCAAAGCTTGTATTAATATCTTACCCAGTTGCTGGCACACGATGAGGTACCGTGCTAGCTGTGTGTAGACTGGACTGGACAGACTGTGCTGCATGAAGGCAGTGGACCCTAGCCAGGAAGGGATTAATGAACAAAGCCATAAAACAGAGCTCAGTCTACACAAGTGCATGTAGCCCTGCCCGTCTGAACCCTCTAGGTGGCTGTCTAGGCCCCAGCTAGTACAGACAAACGGTGATGTAAAACATAAAGCGACTCACTTGTTCCAAGTGCTTGCTATGGACCAGGCCCCTTAAAAAAACAAGAAAGATCGGGGATTTAAGGTAAAGTCACTCAACCTCATAAAATCTCGCAGGGCTGGATTAACAACTCCACAGATTGACTCTGGGGGCTCTTCCAGCTTCATCTCCGTGTCCACCAATAAGAAACGTCCTAGCGGAAGCTTCGTCTACATGTCGGCCAATAGGAGAATGTCATACAGGAAGTTCATCTTCATGTCCGCCAATAGGGGAATGCCAGACAGGAAGCACTCAGACTTCTGCAAAGCGGGAACGGAGAGAGTGGGAGACAGATGTGCTGGGGCATAGCGTGAACCAAGAGAGGAGCACAGTAACAGTGCCGGGCGGAGAAAGATAGCAGACCATATGCATCATGTAATTACATGCACAGATTAAAATCAAAATGTAGGGGCTGGAGAGATGGCTTATGGGGTAAGAGCACTTCCTGTTCCGAGCGTCCACGTTGAGTGCCTCACATCCAGCTGTAAATCCAGCTCCAGGGGGATGCTTCTGGCCTCTTCAGGGACCCGTATGTGCTCATACACCCACAGCTAAAAATAATATAAGTCTAAAAAAACCTGCCAAAATGAAACAGCGCCCTTTCATCTAGTCTACTGGTTTATTTGTCCCAATTTACATTTAAAAATTACAAGTTTCAGCAATAGCTGGGCCTCTGTTTAAAATGTTAATAAAAGTTTTATTGTACGATAAACAAGAAAAAAAGCAAGGCAGTGGTGGCACATGACTTTAATCTCAGCACTCGGGAGGCAGAAGCAGGAGAATCTCTGTGAGTCTGAGGCCAGAGTTCCAGGGATACACAGAGAAATCCTGTCTTGAGAAACCAAACCAAACCAAACCAAAACAAACCAAAACAAAAAACGAAGGCAGGGAAAAGAAGGGCGTGGTGACAGTTGGGGCTGAAGAAAAGTCTCAGAGATAAAGTACACAGAGGACCTGAGTTCAGATCCCCACACCTGCACAGGATCTGATGTCTTCATCTGGCTTTCCGTAAACACTGCACACACATGGTGCACAGGCAGTCAGGCAGACAGAACACTGTACACATAAAATAATCTAAAAACTGCTTAAAGGGTGGGGAGATTACAGAGCTTGGAAGACTCTGACCTGAACCCTCGTTTCTAGTCTGCGTGTGTGTCACATGGGTTCCTGGTTGTAATGGCTGCTGTAGGAGAGGCGTTGTCCCACTTTGCATAGAGGTGAAGTCCTGCAGCAGACAGACAGAAGGCCAGCTGTGGAAGTGCACAGCCATAATCTCAGAACTTAAGGGTTTAGGATCCCAGGGTCCAGAGCCAGCCCACACTATAGAGGGAGTTTGAGGCCTGCTGAGCTACATGAAACAACAGTATCACCATACTGACCAATCAATAGAGGCTTTGACAGCCACCGCCAAAACTCACACCCCAGTCCTGCTGGTGAATGTGGTACATGTGTCCCTCATACCATTGCTTGGGAAACAGACGGAGGAAGATTGGAAGTTCAGGGGCAGCCTCAGCTGTGGGAGACCCTGTCTTCCTCCCTCCCTTCCTTCTTTCTTTCTTTTCTTCTGCTTTTTTGTTTTCTTTTTTTAATATTTATTTTTATTTTATGTGAATTGGTGTTTTGCCTGCATGTATAATTGTGTGAAGGTGTCAGATCTTGGAATTACAGACAGTTGTTAGCTGCCATGTGGATGCCGGGAATCGAACTCAGGTCCTCTGGAAGAACAGCCAGTGCTCTTAACCGGTGAGCCATCTCTCTAGCCCTTGTTTTGGTTTTTTTTTTTTTTTTTTTTTTTTTTTTTTTTTTTTTTTTTTTTTTTTTTTTTTTTTTTT